>UYRU01042014.1:17807-28172 GCA_900617775.1 Dibothriocephalus latus | reverse complement strand
CAACCTGGGAGTTGGCGTCTTTCTTCCTCACCGCCGCTGCATGCTCGGCCATCCGCGTCCCCGGTTAATACAATATTGGCGAGACGCAAATAATTTATACACGACAGATATATGATCCCAGTGATCCTTCAAGACTGTCACGCGTACGGACACGAATCGCCGAGCATGGAATGGTATGCTATAGAAAAACTCCAAAATAAGTAAAAATTGTAAAACCTATCCCTTCCAGACCTGAGACATTTTGTCCGAAATTGTTCGGATGCAAGTGAAGCCAAGTTATGAGAATCACGTTTATTTGCAGAAATAGGTAACGATTTATGTTTAAAAAGTATATTTAGTTAGCTTGTGAAGTTTATAATTTAGAGGATTGTGGAGAAGAAGATATGCTATTTTCTTAGACGTTATGTCGTCGTTTGCAACGAAAATTGGTACCTACTACAATGTAAGTATGTTCCAATGCAAAGTCTGACAGGAAGGCGCTTAAACCCCAATTCAGACTCCCGTCGTCTATATGAGATTAATGATCTATACCCACTTCAGTTACAATATGCAGTAACCATAACTACTTAGTGGTATCGTGATAATGTCTGTTCTATTTTTCTTTCCCACCTTTTCGTCCTTTACACTAATGACTTAAGATCGTCAAACGACTGTTTATTTACTATACTGATGATAAAGTTATTTGCCAGTCTCTTAAAAGTTCGACACGTCTCCAAGTTCTGAAGGATGGCTTGGAACACGCTAGTTGCAAAATGGTCCTCTACTAAATAATTAGCAATCAGGCTAGTGCGTTTTCCGACTGCGGTCCTCTCCCCAGTCCTGAATCCTTGGACAAATGCCCAAGGTGACATTTCTTTTCCGGCCCATGGGTGTCACTCTGACATCCAATCCTTCATTCGCTTTTCATACTGAGATCCCTTTTTACTAAAATTTGTAACATTATTAGCTACGTCCATCTTTTGCGTTCTTATCAGACACCACAACCCCCTAATATCGGGATTTAAAGACGCCTGCATTTTCCATCTTATTTTCTATTCTGCTCCTGTTATTTTTACTACTTAACATAAATTTATACTCTGTTTTTAAGACGAATTCTCCCAATGTTCTTTTTAGCTTCTAGTATTTTTTTACATTTTCTAGTTAGTATTATAACATAACGACATTCCACAACCTTATGTGTCAAGAGACAAAAATACACAAACTGAAACTTAAATTGCCCCTGTAAGAAGTGGCTATTTGTATTGAAATCTGTTTACTTTACCGTCAGTTCCTAAGTTCATTATGAATGAAGCCCTTTGTGCTGAAACATTTGAATGGTACTTTCACAATAAAGCGTCTTCCTCTCTGTCTTCCTAGGGCTTTGTTTTACATTGCATTAAAACAAATCAGGACGGTTGCTTGCTTCACTGCAAAAAGCCGCTGCATGATCCCCTTCGCATGCATTGGCTACTGTGGAACACAGCAGCCGAAAATAATCCAACCATATACGAAATACATTTTGAACAGGACCTTTTGGACTTCTTATGATTAGCCATTTTTGCCAATATGAAGCACTCCGATAGAAACAACCTTAGCCGTTGGACTGATTACAAGTCGGATAAAGAGTTTAGAGAACAGAAGTGAAAATAACTTCGGGCGTGGCCGGCATGAAGCCAGACAGCTATATTTCAGAACGTGTTATCTACCCGATCACAGCCTAGAACATAGTCGCGCTGGTTTAGCATACAATGAAATTAACCCCACCCAATCGTTTTCGTTATGTCAAGAAGAAGGTAGGGTGAAATGTATTGTGACATTGAAGGATGTCGCAGTCTTGCCCGGCTGACTATAGTACAACTGAGAATTAGTGCAGCATGGCGGCATTTGCGAAATGTTGATAGTCACTCGCTAATCGGCATTGAGTAAGGTTGTAAAACTGATTAACATGTAGCCTATTCTCGAAACATTTTCGTCAGGTTATGATGCGGGGTTTTTAACGAACTTCTTCCTGATCGCTGGCAAAATGCATGTATTGTAAAAAATGGCAACTTAGGTAGTTTGCATTTTCATCTTTGATTTTAGTTACCTTTACAAATTCACATACATTTTTATGGAAAAGTGCACGAAGAAAATATTTATTGTACTATTTTGGTAGCGAATTACGCCTTCTTTAAATTTGATACGTAAAGAAAGGAGGCCTTTGGGTTTTAAAGCAGCTTCTATATTGCCGAATACTTTTGAAAATTACTGACTGCAACACCTGAATTCAAGGTTCACAAACTGCGCGCTGTACACATACCGTTTAAGGAAATATACTCTTTTGCCTACGGTTTGAGGAAAAAGTCATATAATTCTCATAAAATATTGCAATAGATGTGGATCATGCTATATAGGTTAAAGGCAGCATTTATAAATTGACGGATACTATGTATTATGAATAAAGACGTTACAATCGTGAAATCTTATAATTGGAAATTTTTCTGAAACCGCAGGATACACTTTCTTTAAGTATACAATTTAAAGAAGGCATAATTTGCTACTAAACGAGTACCAGAAAGAATATGTTCATGTATTTTTTCCATAAAATATATTTGAATTTATAAAATCAATCAAAATCAATGAGAAAAATGCATACTACGTAAGTAGGAAGGATCTACAGTGAATTCTTTTTATCAGCAGTCGGAAGGAAGCTTTTTAAAAAGCCGGCATCATATGGTGACTGAAATGCCTCGAGAAGGGTCTGCAAGATAATCAGTATTACAACCTCAGTCAATGCCGATTATCGAGTGACTGTCAACCTTTCGCAAATGCTGGCTTGTTGCACGAATTCTGAGCCGTATCGTTCATGGGAGTCTAAAGCCAGAAGGGAACTCGGAGTCAACTCGACTGACTGCTGATTCTTCATGGAGAAGTTCTGATTTTACAGGTAGCTACAGGATACAGTTCTTTGTAGTTACTGGAGCTAGTAGGGTTTGCAGGGTTTTAAGTAGTCAACGGAATCTGACAAAAGTTTAGGTAAGGATGTTTTGCATGGCCGCCTAAACAGGACAAAATTGAAAAGAAATCTCCCCCGATTCGGGAAATAGACTTTAGGATAAAGGTTGGAGTCTGAGTTAAGTTTTGGGGTTAGGGTTAAGGTCACAGTTTTGGTGAGCGTCAGCATAATAATAAGGGTTAAGGTTTGGGTTCGTTTTAACTATAAATGTCGCTTTTACCGTAAGGCTGGGCTAAAGATTAGTGTTGCGTTTAGTTTTATCTTTGGGTTAATAGAAGGGCTAAGTGGTGGGAATACTTAAACTCCCTGACATTTGTTCCAAGACCACCAGTTTTAAATGGAGACGGGGAGTTCCTGTTTGCATTCCCTATATTGGCGGCTCGAAGATAAAGTACACGGAAAATATATGTTAAAGTCAAGCAATAAGTGCATTTTAGTTTAAAACAACCGAAAGTGAACATATTTTAAATCGCACATGAAATTGTCAAACATCCAGTCCTGAGTAGCAGAACGAATCGTAAAATATATAAAATATTCCAATTCAAATAATCGCCGATTTAGTCCTGCGAACGCTATCCTAAAGCGTAGGCGATTGTTGGTAATATTTTTCAGAAGCAGATCAAGCAAGGTAAATACAAATTCCTTTATCACTGATATACATTTTGCTGCTAGCTAGGACCTCGGATGTGAACTGCTGGATTTTAACCGCAGATACCGTTAAAATATGACCTTTCTGTCGAGAAAGGAGAGGGGCTGTTTCCATTTTACGACTGGAACACCGAACGCCGTGAGCCCATAAAAAGTTGGCTGCAGTTGCCCTTATTGAAAACTGCATAGGCATTACACAAGGATCGAGTCGGCCCGTTATCTGCGTTATCAGCTCAGAGAGGAAATATATTACGATCATTTGTCACACAAATTCTGGGACGAGATTATTCGAAGTCCCAACTTGTCTGCCAGATTTAGGGATTTTACTTACGTTACGAATTACGTGGGTACCTTTTAAGTTTCGATAGCTGAGGTGGCAAATTTGAGAAGTCAAATGATCAGTAAACACCGCTCTACATTGGCCATGGTACCAAATTACTTCAACCGAAAATAAAAACGCGTGGAGTTATTTTCTTTAGCAATGTTCGGCAGAAGCAGAGTCCTGCTATTTGCGGAAAGGACAAGCTCGTCCAGTCCGAAAATAAAGTTCAAAGTAAAAATATGTCAAGGTCAAGCTTTAAGTGCATTCCATGCTGCCCACCCAGGACGAAAAACATAAAGTCTAGCAAAAGTTAGTTTGTTTTTAATGATTTTTAGGGAATTATTACAATTCACAACGTTCAAAGAACGAAATTAAATGTATGGACTGAATATTGTACTTATTGCTGCCCTTACAGGTTACACATCTTCATTAAAGTAGAACCAACCTAAACTTTACTAAACCTCTAACGTTTTTGTGAGATCTATCATATATGTTGAATTATCCAGAGTTTCGGGCGTTCCTACGGTAAAACTTCCCACCGGCTAACGTACCGTCTGGACTATGTCTGAAATCTCTGTACTTGTCATAATGTGAAATTGCTTTTTGTCGAAATTTACGTTATACAATGCATACCTGACGTTGAAAAAATCAATTTGACAGCCAGACCATTATACATTCACATATTGGACCAACAGTTCGGATGTTATGTTGAATTAGATTTCTCACGGTTATAAGTGCCGGGATGCTGAATATCAATTTTGCGCGTAGACAAGCTGTGAACAAGTAAGCAATTGCAGCTTTGGGGTTCAGAAGAGGAACCTTTGTCGGCATGGGCCGGAACTTTTGTGTCATTATCGCATTATCGCCTTATCGCATAAACCCCAACCTTTTTCCATTTGCTTTCAATGTTTTTTTTCGGACGAAATACACAACCCAGATCCGGTCATACGTTCATATTTGATGAGGCCAAAATTCTCGCAAGAGGTGACAATCGGGTGAGCCGAGAATTACTTGAGTCAGGGTTCACGGGCCCCCAATCCATAAACAAGTGCAACGATTGGCCCAATCCATATTTGGTGCTGAGGCTCAATGTGGCCAAAGCAAGTCGCTGCTTAGGGAACGGACAGGCCACCGCGTCACCTACGCCAACACCAGAGGGCCAGATGGCCGAGCACTCATCACGCCCGAGTCCACCGCGCGTGATGAAAGTTCAGCAGGTCAGAGCCTGCATGCCGTTCAACAAACTCTAAACGCACAAGAAGGCAATTAGCGTTAAGTGTCGCTGTATGTTTGCAGTAATGACTGTATCCTATAAATACAGCAAACTCATGTGCATGCATTACCTGTTTCTGCTAATGTCACTGACGATGAATCCGCGACGGATGTCGAAAGATTAGACGAACAAAATTTTTGTCCCAGCGACCCAGTCGTCATCTTCTGAATTACTTCCTGAGACTCGCATATTCCCTTGTATTGACATGCGATTAGCTACTGGGATCATTGATACTGTCACCTATTCCTGTTCCGTGCATGTTGGGAACGCTTCAATTCCCACGATGACTCATCTCACAGAAAGGTACCTAAGTGCAACTTCACGCCGCTTTCATGAGAGCGCGCGCCATAACTGAGTGGTCCTCTGTCGCAATCGCCTGCCCATGGAGCGGACTGAATAAATATCCCACAGCCTTTTAGTAACAGTGACTTGCTCTGCGTGGATACATTTCTCACCCTGGCCGATTGACTTGTCTTGTCCTCTCGTACTGGGCCTCGGGGACAAGAGTCTGGCTAATTACGGTCCATGCCAATATCAAGTACCAAACTCGGGTCATAACAATGCATATGGTGGGTCTTCGGTTAACTTAAAACAGTCAAGTCTTCTGGATCTCTACGCGGATGGGTACTGAAGGAATTCTCCACACAACTAGGAAGTTCTCTTTCATGAATTTAGGCGGATATGCGACTCAGTTAAGTGCTCCAGATTAGATCAACCTACGATACTTGTAATCGTGGATGTAATAGCCGGTGCTTCCAGGCTTCTACGGAAAGCCAGCCTCAGGTGACAGGCACCTAGGAATCGAGAAGTTCTCTCCCCGTTTTTCTCTACTTCGCATCATCATCATCATCATCATCATCCACGTGTTGGTGAAGTCAAACTCTTGGCCTTCCTCCAGGGCGACAAGTTAGTCACCAAAAACTCAATCTGAATATGCAGTCTGACTTCGGAGTGGAAATCAACCAGTATGCCCATATCAACATCTTCTGCATAAATTAAAAGTTTTTGACATAAAGAGGAAGCTTATACTGTTAACACGATATGCCTCGCTGATCAACGCCAAAGTTTATATGTTGGAGATGATTTTTTACATGGAAGGAGATGTCTGATGATGCTTCCCATGGTTAAGTTCATGTTCGGATATTTTAAGCTCTTTTTAGATTGATGATAAAATTCATGATTTGACAGTGGTAAGATACTGCTTGCCGATTACCTGAAAATTTGGCAAGTCCTTAAGGCACCGAAGGACCAGATACTCCTCCAAAATAATATCCACTGATCTAAACCGATGGCCACTTGAGTTCAGCTTGTGGAAGGGGGCTATTCTACGCCTGTGTGCAAACTACTACCACTCAGCCAACATGATTTAGCCATATTACCTGAAAAACTGTAAATACCTCATGGCATATTACCGAATGGATTTTGGTACTTGAGTGTAGAGCAAACGAAAGTCATAGTTATAATGCCTCAAAACTATAAAGAACGCCATGGGGCCACTGCACATCGTCAAAAGGACGTTTGCAGTTCTCGTAAACAATTGTTTTCTTAAACTTTCACAACACGTTTCTGTTCCTTTCACTTTGAATATGGCTTACAGAGGCTTTTGGAGGAAAAAATAAATTCTCAAAAAGGGTAAACTCGAAAAAAAAGCTGAGAAAAGTTGTGAAATGTTAGGTTGGACAGAATTTTTAGAGTTCCTTTATCAACCTCCTGTATGACACAGCCATCGTATTTGGTTTAAGTTCAGCGGTGATACCCATGTCAGCCTTTAAGAAGTTACATTTGGTGAGCAAACTTTTTCGACTCTTCATCATCAGATGTCTAAAATAGCATAAGATAGGTTAGAGTAGCAAGAGTTTGCACAGACAGTAAACAGGAAGTATGTAGATGAGGGTTGAAGGTGTCAAGATCTAAAGGGGGTATATTCTAATAGGATCGGAGGGGGAGGGGGATTGGAGGGGGATTTAGGTATCCGACAGCTCCTTTATGTCTCTGTGTCGTAGCTGCAAGGGGACGCCTCAGAGGTGTGAACACACATGCTAAGTCCGGCTTCGGCCGTGGGAGCCTTAGGGCCTGCATTTACGCCTCATGTACACACAAAATTGGGTTACTTAACCGTATAGCCACTGCCTCAGCCATCGTAATTGTCCGCTAGCGCAGGGACTTGGAGTGCTTGGTCGGCACTTATTAGACGACTCAGAATGCTTGTACCCAACCTCGAACGCGAACTACGCTTCGCGGACATGTTTCAGTGGCACCCATTGCCTTCAATTCGTAGACGTTTAATGAAACTGTGCATAAAACCTTTCAGGCCAAATCTTTGGTATACATTTCTCTTACCCCAGGTAGTATAACAATGGACTGATTTCCACAAAATGGATGTGCAAGAAATGCCGTCATCCCTCCCTAGGAACTACTGTGACGACTACATATGTTTAACGTTTTCCATGTTCAAAATCCATAGTAGGTTCCATGAAAATCACTATTACTTCAAGTAGGTGTACAATATATTTTTGGATGTTGCTTCAGCTGGAATTCATGTCTTACTATCAATTACACGCTGACGTGTAAAAGTTCGGATTTTGAGGTCCTTAGATGTTACCCTGAAAAGTTTAAGGAGACTGTAATCTTCTGTTGAACAAGTTGGGAAAGTCTTCACGTCTATCTCTTCTGGAATTTAATGTGGCTTCCTTGCATGTTAGTTCCTACCCCTTTTGTTTCTTCATATGGACTTTGACCTTGAAATTGCGTCTCCCTCGTATAGATCAAATGTTCTTGAGTATGCATGTAAAACAGCCGCTACCGGAAACGCGCTTCTTCGTTGTGTAGATTGAGGCGTTATATTTGGTCAACTGCTTTGCTGTTGACTGCGGTAGTCTACCGTTGAGGTGTTTGCCTAATTTAATTTCTATTATTTGTTTAAAAGTACCGTGCTGCACTAAGTGTTGTTTGCACATGGAATTGTCATACGCGTTATTTTGGGGATATCTAATCTTCGCAAACAGAAAGCAAATTGCGGCGTACAGGCACTTCAGTTTTAATCTCACCTAACTCACTTCGGTTGTTTCCGGCACCTAGTTCTCCTGAAAAAAAAACTAGCGGAGACGTTTATAGCTGTGGGGAGCCTCCACACAAACAGTCCTCGACACATTTGTTACGACAAAGCCGTTGTCTACATATTTGAGGTTCCTACGACTGCAGAAGCCGCGATCTACGGAGCTCAGACAACTTAGGAGCACAGAAGTCTGCTAGACCGCCATTTCTTTTCGATGCCAATTATCCACCCAACTTGAAAGACGATCTCAAAAAAAAAGTAAGCGGAGAACTGTGGACATTCGAGGCTGCTAAAGGCATTTTTATCCTCTTACTTAACCAGTGACATTCTAAAATGGTGCACAAAGAAGAAGATAAGGATAGAATAGAATCCCGTATGGAATTAAACAACAGAGACACGACTAGACGGAAACGTTTTCAGTCCAGCTTATCTGCCTCTGGTATATTCTCAGATTTGGTTTTTAAGTTTTCATATAAAAAAACGGTTTGAAAAAGTCCGCCGTGCAAACTGTGCGTTGTTGGCTTCCGTTACTTTTAGTGAACGACAACTGATCCAGTAAAGTTGTGGGAACAGTTATTAAGACCTAGAAAACTTTCACCATGGACAAAGACCAGTTAATTTTACGGAGTTCTCCGCTCTCCCCTACCCTTTCCCCGGCACGGCTTTATCTAGCCATCACTGTCGCCTAACCTATTGCCTACTATAAGCACCCCTTATTCCAACACTCAGACTCTAAGAAAAGAAATTTAATGGTTTCTCTTATCACTCGCATACCTCGCATGTTTTTTTATTTCGATTCAGTAAAAAATCCGCCGGCCTGAAGAGAATTAAGCGAAAGCACACGAAGTATTGTTGACTGATCTTCTGAAGTACTTTATTGATACTAAAACACTGATGTTTACGGAAAAGAACATTAATAATGCCAAAATATCCATTAATAATCATCGATTATAGAGAAAAAGAGGGAAAGTCGGAGACAACAGACATTGCAGGCAATTTCACATGAAGAAAACCGGGGTTGTGAGCGTGCTAGTATTTTGTCATGAGTGCTACTAGGATGAGTACAAAAACTGTCAACCTCACGGTGTCAAATTAAACGGATGTCTGTAATTACTGACTGTTATTATGTTTTGTAAGAATTAGAATGGACCCGATGAAAGTCAAAGACTAATATTCATCCCTCCGCAAATCTCCCTCAAGCTCAATGCGAAGTGCATGATTATGATCGTCAGAATCCTCATCGTCATCATGTTTGCGAAGATGCTTGGGCAAATCGTTTGCAAGTAAGTCGCTGGTAAGTCTCCTAGCAGGGTTTACTAGCTGCTTCCTGCAGAGGTGTGCGACCACTCCAGCACCATAAGCATCGCCCATCACATTGATAGGAGTCCGGATACGATCTCTGAAAATGAAAAATATGGTTACTAAGTAGGGGTCAGTAGATGAGAGACGGGACTAATATTTGGAACACGGAGATGATGTTAACATTTGCGTCAGTTCAATCCATAGTTATCGTTAAAAGCTAAAGAAAAATACTGAACATGTAGTAACTATCAGAAAATGGAATAATCATGTGGCCGGTTCTGTCTAGAAGACTGGCGGTAGTGTTTTTCGGTCAACCAAACACTCAAAGTGCAAAGAGAGAACCGGAGAGACTCAGTTTCGACAAGTTTATATCAAAATAGCCCATCGAGGTCTGATTCTCTATGTCTTTAATTTGCCCTTTCTTAAGCGTTGTACTATTTTATGACCGTACAGAAGGGCGATGCGACAACTATATGGCTCCTACCCTAATGACCTCTTTTGAAATGAACTTCAGGCACTATAGATAAATCGCAACATGGCTCTATAAGTAGTGCTCAGGGACACATCAGTCGGAAGGATGGTCGCCAGTAACCCGGACAATTACGGACACCTACGATTCTAGTCTGAATTGACCAATGCGATATATACCGTGCGGCATTTACGTCGCGTTCTCCTCAAACTAGTTAGTATTTACTAGGAGGATTAGACCACGAAGACTGCAATGAACTTTGGCTGAGATGGCTAGCTTTGTTCAGTCTCCAAATGTGGCACAGCATTGATGGTGCGTCATC
>UYRU01042011.1:14167-27740 GCA_900617775.1 Dibothriocephalus latus | reverse complement strand
GTCTTTTGAGAAGTGTATGCTCAAAGTGGGCCTCAGTAATGCGATATCTTTCTGCATTCCTGGCCATTGTATTCAAGGGATGAAATGGAATGATTTTCGAAAAGTGTTTACGGCGCATACCCAAACGTCGGAGCGGTGACTTCTGGTTTATATACTTCCTCACCCGGTTAGGATATCACTTTTTATGCAAGCCCGAACCAACATTCGGCATCCTTCTGTTTGATTAGATGAGTTTTATTATCAAGCGCATAAATCAATCTGTAGTGCAATTCTGAGTCATATAGGTTATCAAAACATACTGCAAGTCCACATCTTGATCTACCATGGTTAATAAAAAGAAACCTGAGCATTTTGATATATGCAGGGTGCCCCAAAAATGCATACACATTTAAAATAATTGTAAACTTGGTATTTTTCATAATTTTATGATTTCAAAAATGTTAAACTATTTACAAGTATCATCCTATGGTTTTTTTACTGCACTTTGACTTTTACAACAGTGGCTGAAGTAAGAGAAGCCATTAAACGCAAATGCACCCGAATATCAAGGGATTTTTCCAGGGTGTGTGCGATTCAATTGCTTCGCGTTGTCAGCAATGTCATGATCAAAATGAACTTCAGTTTGAGAAAATTCACTGAAAAAAAACAATAAAGTAATACTTGTAAACATTTTTACATTTTTTTAAAAATAAAGGTATGATAAACATTAATTTTACACTTACGTAAACTGTGTATACAATTTTATGGGACACCCTGTATATATCTTATATACATATATCTCAGTTAATATATATCACTAAGATTACGTTATCGGAGCAAGCAAGTCGTGTAGGCCTGTAATCAGAAAATACTACCCACAAAAACGAAGTATTCAGATTTGAGCTCAGCGTACCACTTCTTTTGCATTGGTCAATAGCGCCGTAGCAACGAAAACTGCCAATCTGATGCTACAAAGGGCGTGCAAAATCAAATTTATTAGCGCAGTTAGTTAAATACGGGCTTCCTAATCGATTACGGGCTTTGGGTCAACGTCTAGTTGATAATTATATGACAAACTGTGTTGTGAATGCTACTAGAAAAGCAAATGCTGTATTGAAAGCAATAATGGCCTCCATACACTTCCTTCTGCATACCTTATCTTAAAGTATGTAAAGATAAATGGTTGCAAATAGGTATGCAGGGCTCCTTCTCGCGGGAAATTTACCAAAAAAATTATCTTCCGAGCCCGATGAACTTAAGAAATTGGAATAAAATTTTCCGTTTCAGTTTCACAATAATAAAACGTCAATTTTTAAACACGGGTTGTTCTCGCTTCGTGAAATCACTTACATATACGAGGAAAAAGATGGATGTTAGCTGCAGCGTATGCAGTTGTTGTCTGACATGATTAGCTCTGGCTGCCAAAGTATCGTGTAACAGCAAATTGAATTTAAATTCTTATGACGTGGCCAGCTGGTAATTAGATATGAGTGCTACCCTCGCCAACCTCCCTCTTATTATATTACCTGCAAATGCGCATGTGCAGTAGAGACGACTGTCAACAGATAAAGCGTTAATATTAATGTGTCAGTGTTTTGATGAATTCGAGCTTTATGGAACGGAATTTGTGTGAGCCCAAACGTAGTTAGTCACCACTTCTTCCAAATGAAATTAGGGAGCAGGTTCATAAATGTGCGGCTTCAAGACTGGCAATGCGGTATGGAAGACGCGCTGGTTGGAAAACCTGTAGCACAGCTGTGACAGAATTTTGGCCTCCTTCGCACCGCTAAAGCGAAACTCACAAAGCATCAACTGGATTTCCAATCTGCTTTATATTTAATAGCCTATTAGTTTTAAGGCCCAAATAAATTATATTAAAATGCTACTGCACTTGAGAAGGAGGTGAAGAAGGGCAGACTGTAAACGTGCTGACTCAGCAAATGTCAACATAACTGCTATCACAACTTATTGAAACCTCGAAAGGACAGGGTGCCTGCCTTACTGAATCTGAGTTCTGTGAGCCTAATGGAGATAGACAAAATTCAAAATTCTGGTTTGAGAAATGACACTGAGGAGAGACTAGCTGAAAACCATTGAAGAAATTGCTGACAGTGCTTGCTGGACTCTATACAGTTAGAGCGTCTATGACCCATGGGCCGGTGCTCCATGTGAAATTTCCAGAAGAACCACCAACACACAGAGGAAATACTGCCGGCATGATCAAACTTCAGTCAGCATCGTAAAAACACACTGTAGAACGTCAAAGCAATGTTTCCCAGGCTCAAATAAAAAGGCAGAAATAACAGCCAGATTAATTGGATCCACGGCATTTTGAGAGAGCTCTTCAGTTGCTACCTCTCACTGCGTAACGTGAATCACGTAAGAGAAAATAAAGATTGAATTCATACAGAAAAATCGATACAAACACACGGTCATAAGAAGTGGCCAAGAGGATAATCAATAACATAAGAAGTTAAAACGCTATGGTCAGCAAAACACAAAGAAAGACGTCTGAGGTAAAAAGTTGGGAGGGGAAATTTGTAAACAGAGAGCCAATGTTACCACGGCAGAGTAAGTTCACTACATGCTCCAGCTGTTTACATAGGTCGGGTTTGAACCGCCGTATGTAGTTTGCCTCCAGGTAGCGTAAGGTACGAGTTGTTCGTGCCCGAACAAGTAGTGGGAAAGAAGTTTTGGGGTCAACAGAATGGCCCGTGTCTAGCAGCTGTTAAGTTATCGATGACCGGGGAATTCTGTTTTCTTGAATCGATTTTTCTGTATGAATTCAATCAGTATTTTCTCTTACTTGATTCACGTTACGCAATGAGACGCAGCAACTGAAGGGCTCTCTCGAAATGCCATGGATCCAATAAATCTTGCCGTTATTTCTATCTTCAAACACTTTCGAACGTTAGCCGAAATATAACATAGGCAGTTTGAATTTGGCAATGAGTTGGGGTTTAACCAATTTCTAGAACGTGCTGTCATAAGACGGGAAGATGCTGACTTAAATTGTGGAATTTACGGTTTATGCAATGGGGTGCCTGATACCACCTTTAGTCCGTCAAGACCCCCTCGATTAGGCAAATGCCACAGACCTGAGGCCAAATTTCGTTAACGTGTATTTGAGCCCCGAGATGAACGCTCACCTACCAGCATTCACATGTTTGTCAATAAAACCTGTAGTATTGATTAAAACAGTGACTGTTTCGTAAGAACTATATGAAGATCGTGGAGTGCAGTTCACGAGCACTAATTGACACTAATTTATGATAGTCCCTATGTTAACAGAATGCGGACTGAGACGGTTGACCAAGGATTCTAAATGTATGGAGAGAGAGGGGGGAGAGAGCGCTTTTGGTGACACATGATTATGATGATGCTGTGACATTGTTAACCGTTAATTTGATCAACAGGCATACCGACATCCTTCCGTTCACTGAGCTCTATGGTTTTATCGCAGTTTCGCCAAGACAAATTCTCAGTATTAAAATGCACATAATACATCAGACCTAGTCAGACAGCGAGGTCACATATCTAGTTCGGCTTGTGAGACATCAGTCAGAATCACCGCCGCAGGGGCTCAATGACCCCGGCGTAGAGGTAATGACTGACAACGCAGGTGGATCAGTCAACACCTCAAGAAAACCCTTGCCAAGGTGTGAGTGAATAAACACTGCATTTTAGTCCTCAGCGGTTGACCCAAGCGCACTTGCGAAAAAAGATAATGGTAGGAGACCTTGTGCGTAAGACCTCTGGGTCAACTGAATCAAATTCTTGCCACACAGCTGCTGCTTAGGTTTACAATGGGTTGACTAGGTGATCCAAGTAAACTTGATGCCTGTTAGCCTGATATTTACCAATTGAACTGTTTAGTACTGAACGGCTGAATCAATCCTGTGCGATATTTGCCGAACTGTTTATCGAAAGCTCCTTCGGAAACTTTCAACTTTGATAACCTGCCTTTGATCTTTGTCACAAAATATATTCAATAATCATTCATAGGCTCTAGGTGCAGCTTTTTCACATCAAGCAGACCTTTAGAATACTTCAATGCGTAGGCACTCTGATTCAGCTCTGAATGTGGGCTTGAGCGCACACACGAGCAAAGCTACTTCAACGACGCTTTGATATGAATATGTGCTTTGATGTTGCCTCGTTTGGCCCACAGTAGTTAATTCTCTATTGAATCCAGCGCTTCTTGCCTGTACAACTTTTATCTCAGCCTCTTTACCTGAACAGGTCTCCACCAAGCGCCCAAATATTCACACGAATTCATTACACTGGTGCAGGCTCTCCGTGAGTTCAGCAGTCGATAGGCAGAATTTGTGTTGTGTACTAGATGTCGACGCATCGACTCTGACTAGACATTCCGAATTTCGTGTGAATTTGCAAGCATATTACAATCTATGAAAACTTCGTGGCAGATTTCCTGGTGTCTTCATTGGTATGCCAGCCGACTATTTGCAGTCAATTAATGAAATTAAGCATTTATCAAAAGTCCTTAAGATGGTGTTGAGAGTTGTATAGTCATTACTATTCGACATCAGAAGTGTATCAGGTCGTACACATTGTCCTAGTTGTATAGTAATTTATTAATATTGTCATGATAGCAAGCGACATTCTAAATGAAATGGATCCGACAAAGCAAAGGTAGGCCACTTCTAGCTTATTAGCCGCATCAGCCAGATGTGGATCTTCCGGGTTTCAAATCCTGGGTCACTGAGTGAACCATTCTACAATTGCACCACGGGCTCGGTAATTTGTCGGTTGAGATCGAGAATATGATGAATATGTGGGGATCCGTCAAATTTAAGTGTGTACAATGTACTATCGATTCAACACCCGGGATTCAGTTGTTAATCCTACTGTCGAACTGAGAGCTGCTCGTAATAACTAGATAGACAGACATGCGATTAGCTACACGTCACTTCCTTGGTTGAGCTGCCCCTACTATGGACAGAAATATGCAAAAGTAAAGGGCTTCGGCAAACAGTGTGCATTTCAACATCAGTCATAGGTTCTCCGCAGCACTGTGGGTTTCACAGATTGCAAATTTCCGTCATGTCTTGAGAGAGCCTGGAGTTTTTACTAAAAATGTGTCATTCATCAGTACCGTCATATCGCGTAAGGGCGAGAATCGGTAATCCCACATATCATAGACGGATAGGGTGGAGACCTTTAATCCGAAAGCAAAAATAGAATGACACAGAGATTTGAAATTTGTGTGTTTTTTTCTGAGTGCTTTTAACCACGTGAACAACGACTTTTTTCTCCTGTTCTCAACATAAAGACCGTTTATTCACTTTGGTGACATGGTAACAATTGCTGTTAGATTCATTACTGTTGATCAAAACGGTATAAAATACAGGGTGTCCACGAAGTCTGGGTACATAGGGGATAAATACATACCTTTAGAAAAAAAGCAATTTTATTTAATTATAATGTTTGGAAATTATATTTTCAATATAATTTCCATTAGTTGCAATGCATAATTCGATGCGCCTTGCTAAATTCTGGTAAACTCGATTGGATAGGTGCACATTGACGTCGATTTCAGCGAGAGGCGGCAGTATTCACTGTCCAATCAGATAGGACGGAAAATCGATAATTATTGACGCGTTACCAAGCCACGGCGTGGGAATTTGCGCTGCAGCTGCGCTGAGAGCCTAAACGTTGTTGAATAATCATGGGACTCTGCCGTCCCAACAAAAAAATAAATAAAATAATAAAATTCCTATGTACCCAGACTTTGTGGACACCCTGTATATTGAACTCAGAGGAAACACCATAAAAAACACACTATCTGGAGACGTAAATTACACGCTGAAATCTGTTTAAGACAAAAAGTAGACTTTTGATGTTGGTCAATTCATTCTTGAAATTAATGCGAGACATCTGTTATATTTACGGAAAGCGCATTGCAAATGCGGTCTGATAAATGTGCTTTTTGTTAATTTAGGAAAGAAATCGGCTTCCAGGGGTAAGTATGCCAAATATGACGTCATGCGCTATATGGCAATATGTTTAAGATCTGGACACACTTTCTTGAGATTAATTGCAGTATTTTCTGTATCCTGGCTATTTAGTTAACTGTACTTTTGTTTTTTACATTTAGGACCGCGTCAGAGGGAGGAGGATTTCAGCAAATGTACGTTCTTTAGGGAAAGGGAAAAATGGTTAAGCTTAAGCATCTAAAAAACTGGTTACAAATATTGCATCGATTGTTTACAAAGCACTATTGTCAGACTGCCATTGCTGGCGGAAGAATTTCGATTATATTTCACGAACTCTTTTACATAAGACTCGTTCATATTTTTAATTTGTCCCTTAAAAATATTAGTAAATGCATAAAAATGTGACAAGAGATATATAAAAGTTTATAGCAATCGGTTAATTAATACGAAAGTGTTAAGCTGTAATCGAGACTAGCAATGAGCAGGTTAACTGAGAACACTGTATCATTGCCCTTTTAATGTTCGAAGGTTTATCGTTGACCAGACAGAACGTTTCTTGATCTTACTTTGTCTGACTTAGAGCCATTATATATGTTTTTCGAGGCTACATGAGTACTCCTACCTATTACATTTGGAAGTTTGTTCAATGTGGATGCATAATTTGTGTTGCACACCCAGAAGTTCCCTCTAGTTCGGACAGAAAATTCAACGACAGCATAGACGAATTTTGTACTTTTTCCCAACATTCCAGAATGGGACAGCAAGCGCACCTGCAAGGTGTAGTCTCCCACTTCCATGACTCATTGGCAAGGATGTTTAAATTGTTAAAGAATAAGTGTTACCTTCCAGGCACTTGGCAAAGAAAAAGTAACATACTGTAAAGACAGTAGATTTCAGCACGGGCAACAGAATTTGATATTATGACGTGTAGGGTTAACAGTTAAGCAAATCTTGTAAATGGCAGCAAATTAGAGTGAAGGAATACACAAACGGTTTGGTAGGTATATGATTCAATAGCTGGGCAACCATACATCTTTTGCAGCTTTTGCATTCTTCGTGAACCTGTCTTTTGCCCTGGCGTTTTTTATGCACATGAATTGGACGCGTTGTATAATAAACTTTCAACAGAGTTTAGCTAACTGCTCCCGGTGTGGCTAATTAGTCCTCAGAAGAAATGCCTCGGCAATACATAGGCGGATCACTACACTTGTTAGAAAATTGTGAATCGCGAAACCACAACTCGGGCAGCTTTATTTTATTTCTCTCAAAAAGTTCTGCATTGCCACTCCTGAGCCGTGATTTGATACTTGCTCGCCTAAACCCCAGGAGAAACCTTACCTCCACACCCCTCAGGCCCGGTCCCAAATATAAAAAGAAGAAGTGGAACTTCAGTTGATAGGATTTTGCAGACTGTACGGAATAATTGCAGAAGCAATTAGTAGACTTTCGCAGCCGTACTCCGAGTCAGAGTTGGGAACTTGTCAGAGCGCTTTGATTGAGCACAAGTCTGAGTCGATCTTAACGCTGATTGGCCGGAAAGCAGAAAGGCACGCGAAGAATACTCTCACATGTTTCCAGGCGTATTTGCATCGACCGTAACTGTCCAATAACCTACTTCAAACGTTTTTGCTCCGAATCAGTATTTCGCGCACATTGGTTGTCCCCGTTCTGTGCGCAACCCTACTTATGAGTAATTAGAGACGACAGGTAACTAGTTGCCTGCCGTTCTTGACATCCAGGGGATGTACGTTGACACTCGAACCTATAGTCTCAACTTTGCATACAGCAGTTAGCCTCGAGCATGCGTATTTTATTTCGGGAGCCATTTCTTCCGATTCAATGTAGCACGTTTTATCGAAGTGATGGAGCGCTCTTTTAAGCCTATGGCTGTTATTAAGGGTTTACATAACCACAGGCACGAAAGATTTTCTAATTGTTCCATTAATTCAATCTTCTAAGAGTCAACCGAATCAGATAAATAAAGATTTTGCTTTTATCGGCAAGCCAGTATTTCTGCGTTTACTTAACAACTGCAGATCATCAGCACCGTAGATCTCTGTCCGTTGCTCTGTTATTCCTTGCTTCTGGCTCGTGCTCGTGAGATAGTCTGAGATATAGGAGAAGAAGAAGAAGAAGAAGAAGAAGAAGCAAAAAAAGAAAAAGAAGGAATTTCGATCGGCAGAACTATAATTCTATTCTTCTAAGCTTTCGGACACTTGGGGCAGTCCACAGTCAGAGATAAAATTGTCAACGATAACCAAGCAGTAGTTGTGGGGGGTAGAAGGCAATCAGCGTTTACGGGTGGAAGGGGGAGAGAACACATCAATTACCAGTGTCGTCCTTGCGCATATGGCTGCGGAGGACGATGTATGCGGGTGCCAGCTCGCTATATCCGAGGCACAGGCTTCATTTAGTTCTCGTCCTGTCCTGTTGCCTGTGTGGGCAATTATCCTCGCGGCTGCGAAGTTACAATCGTGGCCCGTCTCATACGTGTGGGTAGCTACTTGCGACAATGCTTCATCTCGTCGTGCAGCCAGCTTATGTTCTACACAAGCATGCGTCCAGTCTGACCTATGTAATTTCGGGGACAGTTTAGACATGGTATGCGATACACTAGGCCCGACGGCTTACCGGGATTTAGTTGGTCTTTTATTTTCACGAACCGGCTACGCGTGGCATCCTCGGGACCGTGTGCAATTCCGACGCCTAGTCCCGCAGCAATGCGCCCGGTTGCTTCTCATTCCGGTGATCGAAACGTTGTTATCTTCTATAAACTCACCTGGGATGCGAACATATGCCTCAATTTGTGAAAATGCGAAATATAAAACGAACTGGAATAGTGCTCCGATTGTCAGACGTTCCCCTGTTTTGCCTCTATGGACTTAATTGTCTTCGTAGAACGAAGAGATGACGTGTTCGCGCCAGACGTCTTCTGTGACGTTGTTTTAGTAGATTTATATGCATTACAGAACAGGCTAACTCTTCACCCAGACAGCCTCTGGGTCTAGATTGTCTGATGTTTCACTATGTAACTGTTAAGGCAAGTCAAGGCGAGACTAGTGAACGAGCTCCTAGCTCAACGGTTAGGGCGTTAGACTCTGATCCAAAAGGGCGTGAGTTCGGGCTTAGGGTGGTGCACCACTTGGGGTTGGGTATGACTGGCTGGCGATGGCTAATAAGCCAGAAATGGCCATTTTGTTCTGTTCTTTGTAGACAATGCTGTCTGTAGAGGTTTAGCCTATCGGCACATTCCCTTTCGGTTTATATTATTCATGTAAATTTGATTTTCGAAATCGAGTGTTGTACTGTTTTCTAGAATTGATGTGTAAAGCAAGATTTAATCTTCAGAACATGCCGACAGTTCTGTGAACTACCGAACTCTAGCCTCACTGGCGTAGCAATTTTCAAACGATTAGAATCTAAAACCCAGGGCTATTTTGCTTTCCTAGTCTAATAATTTTTCTCTTTGTAGATGATTTCTTCTGCCCGCGAAAGGATACTACATCAATACTAAAGGATACTAAATCACGAATGAAGGATACAACATCGCGAATGAAGGATACTTCATTGGATTGTAAGTCCCCTTGAGAAGTTTGCAAACGATTCTATTGAATGCGAATAAGAAAAGTGAACATTCCCCCTGACTAAGAGCGCAAAAGAAAAGAATGGCTTCTTGAGACGTTTTTGCTGCCGTCCGATTCTACTACCCCAAGCCCTAGCTGCATACTCGAGATTCAAACGCCCGCTCAGTTCACCATCCATTAGTCCCTCACTACTCCACGAGCATGCCCGCATCCGGTCCAACGACATGGGGAGTGCTCAGCCGTTTGCACTCATCTATTCTGACTGCAGTAATTGGAATGGCTCACTCATATCCTTCAATCTAAAGCACACTGCCAAAAAAGGGATGTTTACAGTCTATGCACGGGGTCGCATAGTCAGTAGCACTCACCCACTGAGAGGTTTATACTGAATAAGGTAGGATAACTTGAATTGCCACCCTAGTGCGGGCCTCGACATCTGGTATTTGAACACAGATTTAGTTGGATACTACGAAAATGCGTGATCCCTGCATCAACCTAGCTGGATATCCGGTGCAGAATTTGTGCATTTAAGTAGAAAATATTACAGTACATGCAAAGGTTATTAGTGAACCAAATAAGTAACAAAGTGGTGTGCTCGATTATAAAAGTAAGGAAAGGGAAGTAAGTAGGGCTCACTGTATAGTTTCGGAGATATTGGTTTTGATAGCATTTTTAAAATATTCAACTATCAGACTTTGAATCTCGAATGTGCGGCCTTGCGTAACGGTATCACTGGCTGACAACATTAAATATCCACACATTACCTTATCTAGGTAGACAAAAATTCCGACTTTTTTATTGTTTGTCCTAATGCAAGTTCTGGGGTGAGCCGTACATGGTTACCTCTCATTTAAAGTCAAAATTCTGAGTTCCACCCTACAGTCCGGATATACTGGTTTACATAATTCTCAGTTAATTAGCTACTTCCGCCGAGTCAACTTTATGTTAATATACGAAAACGCTAGTCTATTACCAATCCTGATCTAAGTGTATTGTAACTTTTAGACGAAGTCATCAAGCAGAAGCCGCACAAGACGCGACGTAAGTCCCTGCCTGTGTTTACTTACTCAAACGTTTTATTCTTAAGCATTAATTAAATTTGTCTGATGTTTCATTTTTCTAACGATCACAGTCACTTTATATGCAGTACGCTGCCATGCTGATTACATACTTATGGAGAAAACGTCAGTAAAATTAACACCTGCATAGGATCTCGTCATTCACCCCCAAAAAATTCAAACTATCCGCTTCCTGTTTTCGACATGTGTGGCAACCGGAATCTTCAATTATTTGGATGGTGGCCTTAAAATGAGGCGTTAAATCCCAGTAACAGTGACGATTTCCGTGTTTTCTAGCATTTAGCTAGGACCAGTTTCTTATTACAGATATCGATAGCATAAAGAAATGCAAAAAATTTGGGAACAAGGTTGATTTATCTTACTTTTTTAAATGCCGAATTTCATAGACACCATGATTTTAAGCGGAACCTAAACACTTCGCTGTGCAATCTTTTAGAGTATCAAGGCGATATTAAATTCACTGAAGGTAAGTTCCCTTTTAAGGCAATCTTAGACATAAATAATGTCAACCTTTATCATATACATTCTGTTCTTCTATTTTTTATAGCAACCATGAGTACCAAGAATTTAATCTCACATCGTAAGTTTGGAAATTAAATAAACGCATTATTGGTTCGTGGATCTCTTTATCCCGTAACACGTAACTGTCCTCTGATGGTGTTTTATGTACCTTACACTACCGGTTATAAGTACATACATACCGAACCTACAAACGAAGCGAACAAAAAGGGGCTTGGATATTTCAAATGCCTTTGCTAGTCGATTTTGAAAGTCAACTGTGCCGACTTTCAAGCCCGTGTGTATAACACGAGAAGCTTAGGGTCAAGTTTCATAACATATTATTTTTCTAACCGCAGATGAACTGATGGAAATGAAAGTGTGCAAAAAACCCGTGCGCAGTAAGTATTTGATCACTAGTATTTAATATTGCTGCGGGTCACCTTCTCTGTTGAAAAGGCAACATATGTAGTAACGGAGCTTAGTTTAGATTTGTTTGAGAAAGCATCTTTTTCTCCAAAATCCATTCATGGATTTGTTCGTTCTGCAACTTCAGTTGCCATGAACGCAAGGAGAGTCTGACCTGTGGCCGTAAAACATCGAAGCATATTTTACTGGCACGATGTTTAAAAGCACATCTACCAAGTGGTTTGGGATATTTACAGTCAAGTAAAGGCTTGATGTCACCGATCAATGCCTGAAGAAGATTCTGGCTCTTCCTTCGGGGAGGCATTCATGCAAGGAAACATATTCTGACTTAGACAGCTAAAGGTTGTTGGTATGCTCTGAGATGACCAGTTCATCGGATAGTCTCGCAACATTATAAAAGTTAAACGTGAGCAAATACGGAGATGTCTTGCATGTGACTTGAATTTTATACGGTTTGAGTAAATAAAAGAGATTAACATTCTAAAATGCTAAGTGTCAGGTGAACGTTATTTTTGATGAAGTGACAAGTGGTTAGACACTGGGATGTACTTAGGCTACCGTTCATCATGGTCGAAGGCTCAGGCGACATTAAGAATTGATCTTGTGCTAAAATTATGGAAGTAAGACACATATTTCTCGGATTTGGCTGCAATAATTACCTACCAGACGGTGACTTAAAATTGTTCTTCAAAAACCTATATTGTCCTATGTTACCCTTTCCTTTCTTTGTGTCACAACATAACTTAAAGAAGGCAAAACTTATTTAAAATTTTCGGAAGTTATTTCGGTTTGCTATTCTAAACAAATAAATACCTTTTAATCTCATGTAACACTAAAGGTAGGTCAGAAGGACAAAGCTCTTCGCGCGGTAAGCGCAAAATTTTCTCTTAATTACCTGTTGAATTAGTGATGCGAATGGCGTTTTTTGAAGGCATGAATTTATTATTTTCGGAAATATTTTTTGATTTGCCATCTTAAACAAATTAATAACTTTACGTCATGTATCATTAAAGGTAGGTCATCAGAACGAAGCTCTTCGCGCAGTAAGCATGGTAAGCGCAAAATTTCTCTTAATTACTTGTTGAATTACTGACACCAATGGCGTTTTTTGAAGGCATGTCTAATTTGCAATTTCCGGGAAAACACTTTGACTTGCCCTCCTAAGGAAATTAATAACTTTACATCATGTATCATTACAGTTAGGTCAGCGGAACGAAGCTCTTCGCATGGTAAGTGCAAAATTGCCTCTTAATTAATTGTTAAACTAGTGATACCATCAGTGTTTTTTGATAATTTTGCTTTTTTGAGATTTTGTACTGTGGGATTTTAAGTTTCTGCCCTGCCATTATAGACAAATTACAACACAAATCTTCAAAATCAGGTTGGTATTCTAACAATCTCTCCTACAGGCCGGATGTCATTCCCAAATATAAATTCTTGCCTTTGCCTACTTTTTCCATTAACCACCTCGTTTAATTGTAAATCTTGAATATAACAATGAAAACATTCCTTAATATTTTTTTTGAACTTTTCAGCTTGTCCCATTCATGGTACGTTTGAACGTTTATATAGTTCTAACTTAATGCGTGAATTAGTCTGTCCAACCAAAAAAACTCAAAACAACTCCATTCTCCACAGTAAGCAAACACTACTGTGTAGAGCTCTCATTATTAATGATAATCGTCCTTGCCAATAGAGGAGAATATGCGAGTTCCAGGAAGCAGTTCAGAAGAAGAAGATGGGATCACTGGAACAATGATCGTATTTTCCTGACGTTTTGGATTCTGTCGAGAATCCTTACTTATAGGTAATCGTAGAATGGTGTGAGACATGCACAGATTGGGGTCTGTTAGATCAATAACTTTAGATTAAAAATGCTTGCATGAATACCCAACAATGTTCTTATGCAGTTCTCGAGCAAACGTAATGTATCGAAAAGGTGAAAAGGGCGTAGAATTATGCTCGGGCGTGAGACCTGCATTTATTCTTACTTGTAGCGATCTTTACAAGTAGTTCAATGAGTTGCATACTGTAGATTTCTTGCATT
>UYRU01042009.1:19195-32016 GCA_900617775.1 Dibothriocephalus latus | reverse complement strand
GGTGCGTTTTACTGAAAGTCAATCCCGCCTCCGGTATTTTTCACGCACGTTCAGGTGTGTTAGAGAGGGGAGTGTTGCAATGCGTGTCGATAAAGTCTACTATCACAATAAGCTAGTTTACGCACAGGGAACCTGCGTTCCCCATCCTGTGCGGCACTCAGGGGCCACCACCGGTAAAAATGTATGTCTGGCGCCGTAGGATCCACAGTAGTCACTATAACAGAGCGTTTAAGGATGGTTTATAGTTGGCCCGTATCAGGTCTCTGTCACTGTCCTTGACAGTCTATCGACCTGAAGAACTTCGTGGCTGTCACGAGGGAGAAGGTAGACCAAACGTTGTTAATGATTCGATGATGAAATATATCGTAGCGTTTTGCTCTAAGTCTGATACAAACGGCGTCTTTGCATTCAATCAAAGCGCAAAAGTGTTAGGAACCCAATGTTCATGTAGTATTCCCGACGACTTTACATCGAAAGTATGAGGCTGGGATACGGACTCTGCACGATTCTAGAGTTCAGTTCCAGATTCAAGTAAACGCATTTCATTTCAGAATACAATACCATGGGCCTGTTTACAACTAAATACTTCGGCTCGCGCCAGGGAAGAGGGATTGCGAAGAGCATTGGCTGCCCCGAGCCGAAAGAGGAATTGTGATACATTGCTTGTATGTTTAATTTCATGAGAATATTTGGAAGGTTTGAGTACATTTGTGTCCAAACACCGGGTATGTTGCTTTTTTAATCATTCTGTCTAGCTTTGGGTTCGGCAGAACTTTATCGCGAAATACTGATGACAGAGTAACCTAAGAATGGTTCAGATTCGCAGTGTTACTCTGCGGTTATCAAATTTTAAGATTTTTCTGCCAGAACTCAGCAGCCCATTTTTGATAGCATTGTCACTGCCTACCCTTTACTGTTGATTCGTCTAATAGCTAGCTAGCGACAATTAATACCCTCTCTACTACTCACATCTGTAAGAGGCTGGTAACTACGCCAACGGAAAGACTCGGCAGTTTCTACTCGCTGGAATATTCTTTTTTAGTGGACGTCGTTTCGGCTACAAAACTAAGGGGTGCTTTAAAAACCCACTACTTACGCGCCTTTATTGTTTTACGGTTTTCACCAACGTTCAGTTGTTGTGTAGCATCCGCTAGCTTATTACTACTGCTCGCAAATTGTGCAACCCGATCACTATAATTCAATAACATATGAATACTGCAGGGTTGCTTCATGGGCACATGTAGATTGATATGAGTTTATTTCAAAAAATGCATAACGTGTGGTTTCGAACCCATCAGCATTGGTGCAAACGCCGGCATTTGTAACTATTGTGAAAACGTTGATACGTTATGCTTCCAAGATCAAAAGTTGAAAAAGCCAAAGAAGATGGGAGGGGCTGATCATGGCGTTCCTTCATTTACTGTGGGCCTGAAAACATGGCCAGACCCCTTTTGAAGGAGCCGCAACCTGAGAGTTCGTGTCACTTATCTTCACTGCTGCCGCATGCTCGGTCATTCGCATCCAAAGTAATTTCCCTGTTTCTCTGACGTATTGGCTTTGTCCGCAAACGGTCAAATGGGCGAACAGAAAGCAGCAGCTAAGAGGAATAGTGCTATCTCTCAAGTTGCGGCTCATTCGGCGGGACCCCCCATATTTTAAAAATGTGAAAATTCCCGCATGAGATGGTAACTGCGGAAGCCGCGATTTGCTTGAGTCATGGTTCCCAGGCCTGCAATCCATGAACAATCTTCATGAGCTCCCGCTTCCATATCCTGTGCCGAGACTTTGTCCGAGCAGAGGAATCAGTCAAGTGGGGTGCGCGCGAGTAACCAACAGTGCTACTGACCGCGAGCCAAATAAACGAGTAATGATCACACCAAAATTTAACACGCATACTGGAGTCGCGAACGTTAACGACTCAGACCTGGACTGACAAGCCATCGTCGCATCAATTAGAAGTCTCAGCGGAGATCGCGAAAGCTGCTTATGTGATTGTAATAGCAACTATGCCCCATAAATATTGCAGTTCTGGTGCCTCTACTATCTTTATCAGCGATTGTCTTTGAGGCTGTGCTTGGGGAAGAATCCGAAACGTCAGGCTAATAGAAGTCTTGTTCCAGTGATCGAATTTTCTTATTGTGAACTGCCTCCTGGAACTCGCCTTCTTGCTTGTTTCGGCAGTTTGCGAGGATTCGCGACTCGAAATTATAAGATTCTATTCAGAGTAATTAAATTAAAAGTCATTCCGTTGCGGCGTGTTTGTTATGAGAATATAAGCGGTTTGTCTTCGTAGTTGCTTTTGTTATAGTTCGAAGTACATATACTAAGAAATGCTTTCATTATCTGTATGCATATAGTTGTTGACTTGTCTTTCGAGGATCAGCCTTCATCTCAGAATATTCTTAGATTTTTAGCACTCAATGTCCCTTAAATTTAGCAAGGAAATTGGTTAGGCGGATTTAAGTCCAACCTTGAGGAAACTTCAGTTGTACTCGTTTCTAAGTGGCAATATTAACCTGATGCTGTGCCGACAAAGCAAGGAAATATAAAAGAGAGTCAACTTAAACTTCTACTTCTCAATTGCTTCCTGGGACTCGCATATTCACTTGTATTAAACTTCTATCGAGTCATGAGTCGCCCTTGTGTGTGATGAGTGTGGTTATATTCGTCATATGTTTGCCAGTATGCGGTCGTTCGAGCCTTTCTGGTGACTTTGGCAATGCTTAAAGAGTTAGGCCTGTGTGTCTGTCTATGGGAGACAACCAATCAGAACAATGTGGAAACGCACATCTTTCTATTCACTGGCAGAATAAACGCGCTTCTGTATCATGCTGTCGACAATGGAGGCCGTAATCATATTGTTCATGAACGCGCCCGCCTGAAGGCCTTTTCATCACCAACCACGCGAGGACCTTTAGTTGAAACTTCCTTACGAATAGTCATTATTTTGTTTATTTCTGGTAGTTATTACACTAAGAAAAACCCTGGTCTCCTCCTCAGCAGACAGTCTTTACGATGGATGAAACCTGTTCTTTGCATACCCAGTGCTCATTGGACCGTAAAGTTTGTTGGCACGTCAGAGACCAACGCAACAAAAAAGGTACGCACAAAATTATCGTTGTGTTGATCATGGTGTGTCCAAAACGTACAATTGGGGCCCCTTCCTACAATTTACAAAAACCGTGTTTTCAAGTAGGCAACATACTTTCCATTTCTTTGGATAATTGTGGACAGAAGAAATATTTCAGTTAGCCCTGGTAATTATATAAACTTCCGATGTTCAGAATGAAACTGGGTCGGACAAATGAAATAAAACTTGCATTTCTATTTACAAGAAAATTCTCCTAAATGCAGATCCTTACTCCTTCGTATTTTATGCCAAATTTACTGCTTTCAAACTCTACCAAAAAGTATGCCCCTTACAAGCAGTAATTGGTTTGTGACCTTCCTATTTTTGAGTGGGAGCAGGATATTTTGCTCTAGTGGACTTTGAGAGGAACTTTCCGTCGTTTTATCTTCCTCAGTCATGACCAGTAGAATCTTTTTAGTCTTAGAAAGTTGAAAACCATGTTACCGTCAATTTCTTTCATTTCCACCGTCAGACCAACCAAAAAATTTCACCCAAAAAGTAGGAAAGTGTGAATGAATTTAAGGTGTTTTAATTGTACGTTCAAAATATGACTGCTAATAAAAACTGAGCTATCTGCTTACTTATTGAAATAAGGCCCTTCATTGCTATGATTTCAACTATCAAAATGTTATTTTTAACCACTTTTTCAGATTTTGCGGGTAAGTTTAGACGAGGATCTCTCAAGAATCCTCAGGTTTCTTGCTCAAAAATGGAGAATATTCGATCTGGAAATTCCAGTTTCGTGTTTGTGTGGCGATAGGGACCTGAATGACAGTGAAGTCTTTAAAGATAAGTTGGTAAAGGTAAGCTGTATGTTCATTATTGGTTGCTCGTATGTAAGAACCGAAAGGGGAATGCATGTCATTATTCCCATTTCTCAGGCTCCTTTCTTGAAGTCAGTTAATAGCCCCCTACTGTACCGAAATTCGAAGGTTGCGTACTGTTTTACCTCTTCGATATGCTTGCATGCAGTTGGACGTAGCAAACTTACAGTACGTAATAATTCACGAAGTACAACATAATAATTAATTTATTAACTATGTCAATAGAAGTTCAGATTATTTAGCGACTGCTGCTGGCCACAGATGCTGCCTTACTGAGAAAATGGAATGGTCATAATAGGAGGTTTTGTCGGGAAGATAAACAAACCTTACAGATAGCTGTTTTCGAGAACAAAAAGCAAAGAAATATATGCATGCTATAAGTTTCTTAACTTCAGAAACAACGCGTAATAAAATGAGGGCGAAATTTGAAGTACACTGGGAATAAGGAGCAGTAAACGCAAGGGAAAAAGGAAAAAAATGCTGTATCGTTTCGGATAAACTGATTTCAGCCCGTGAAAGATAATCACGTTGAAAGCGAAAATGAAAAGAATGCAGGGTTAACTCCGACTCTCGTAATGGCCGGACAAAAGATATAATTGAGGTTAACAACCTTAACCCTCAAATACCTTATGTGTATGCAATGCACATAAGTTACTCTAACCATAAACCCCTTGCCCTAGTTCCACCCTCTAACTATATGCCTAAATCTGGTCCCTAACTCTACACATAGTGCTTACCTCGAGCCCTAAACCAAAGCGTTACCCTAGATCGGACGCTAACCCTAAAGGGAGGCGTGAGGTGCAATGAGAAAAATGGAACGGCCGCTAAATTGCACCTTACTTTAGGACATAAAGCAAAGATATAGTAAAGGCAAATCGTTACCTAGTAACTGAATGATCTAGAATTCAGATTTTTCAAAAACAATGAAACTCAATCGGAAAATGTGGTTGTATCACTGACACTAATTTCTGATAAAGAGTTTGTTGAATTGTTCAGAGGTGACTGCCAGTGCTTGTGTAGGTGCAGTGTAGGTACTCGTCTACTTAATCCGGGCAAACACCAACAATAAATGTTAGGAATTCAGTAGTTGCAAAGTGACATTTATGGGTTTTCCGGATAGCTGCTACCTTCAGAATCTCACCTGTTTTTCCGAAACCATTCATCTATGAGAAAACTCCATTTTTCTGGGTTCAACGCACACGAAATAATCAGTCACCCTCTCTGGTGGCAGTTCAATCTTTGATTTCGACTTAGTCCACCACGCGCTCCACAGTAGGATGGTACAGTTACAGTGACTTGTGTTGGATTGTAGTAAGAGTAGAATTGTGTTGTATCTACCTTTAGTACTTAGACAACTGTCTGCATTCTATGGCATCAGTGATCTCTCTAACGAACTTTGGCCAACTGAATACTTCATTTGCTGTGATGACTCGCGCTGGCAGTCGTTATCTCCTGCGCTTCTTGACCAAAACTCCCATTTTACACTTTCCGTTTTAGTTTATGTCAGTAGTCTGGAGAAAAGGAGCATTATGCTCATTACCGAGTGTACTGGAGGCAGTACCCCCAAACTCGTCAAGGAACTTCTTCACGATTTACGTCTAAAGAGATTTTGGAGAGGACGAATTCCATGAAAATCATCTCTGTTGCCCTTTTACTGTGGACTACAATTGGTAGCCAAAACATCCATAAAATGTCTGTAAGTGTTAAGCAAAAATCAGCTTATATTTTCTGCTTAATTAATTAAGATAAATCTTTCAAATAAATCTTTCAAATTTTGTCAGAATAGAAGTTACGTTTATGGTAGCAATGCAACAAGGTCAGCGATTATTATCATGCGTACCTCTGCATGTACCTTCTATCTCGTGAAATTGTAAATGGGTTTCAGAAATTTGTTTTTAATTAGGAAGGATTACTTAAGTGGAGAGGGGAGGAAATAAGGATTACCTTGTAGTTTAAGTCTAAGCTATTCAGATAGGCCTGGATACTTGCTATCGTACAGTGGACGCCAAAGATCACGCAACATTTCGACATAGCCAGTTTTTACAATATATACGTTTTGGTAGTGGTCAGAACGGAGCTCGTTAAAAAGCCCGCATCGTATCATGACTGAAATGACTTCAGTATAGACTGCAGGATAATCAGTATCACAACTTGAGTCAATTCCGATTAGCGAAAGAGTATCAGTCTTTCGCATATATCGAAATGTTGCGTGATCTTTGGTGTCTACTGTATGCGGTTCTTTTCGGCCGCCTGCAACTATGGCACTCGTTAACAACTGATGACATAAATGGTAAATTCCATTGGTTTTAAATTTCCTCATAAATTCCCTTACATCTTCGAGCAAACAATATAAAAAATATTTTTTCATGTAGTCATTTGGCAGCAGGTCGTGTCTTATTCATTTTTTACAGAAGTTTGTAATCTCAAGAGATAAATTAGCGGACATACGTGTGCTTCCGATAAATTCACTTCAGGCCTCTTGTCAGGCGCGGTTAGGAAAGGGGCGAATGAAGAGCATTAGCATTTTTTTCTAGCGCTAACTGTAGACCCAGACCCTCGCGTGAATGACAGAGAAGCTTTCTCGGGCTATTCAAAATTCCTTGGACAGCGTCTGTTGAATACAGCAAAAGCGGCTGCCACCAGGCTACGTGGACCGGTTCTGTGCGCTCAAAAGAACATCGTAACGGGCCGCAGTTACCATGACCGAAAGATGCTAACCTAACCGCTCACAGCCCATCACCTGTCTCGGCTGCTAGTCCCTTCTGACGCTGACCATAATCACTCCCCCCCCGCAGCGTCCCGGAAACCCGCACTACTTTTTTCTACTATATACATGTACAGGCCTGAAGAGAATTTATCGAAAGCAAACGTATGCTCGCCAATTTATCTTTTTCTCAGTGTTTGCACCTTTTTCTTTACAACAAGAATCTGGGACATGCATATTCGCTTCTATTCGTGAATATATGATTCTCAATCCTTAACGCAAAAGTAGCAGTAATTTGATCTCGAAATTGTTGAAGAAATAAAAAAAATTTCAAACCCAAAAGAAACTCTTTTCTCGAGTATATCATTTACAAAAAATATGAATTTATACTGAGTGATCAGATGAAGTACTAATTTTGTGCGTCTTCGCTATAAAGCATACCTGAGTATTACGTTCATCGAAAATCGATAGAAAAAAATCATGCTCCTTTTTAGTCGTGTGGTACTGAGTTCAATAACAGTAAGCGGCGGAAACGCAGTGTATCTTAAAACCGACATCCTCCTATGCGTGAAATAGCTTGAAATTATGCTGCTTATCGGTTGATATTAAAATACTACTTGAGCAATCCTTCCCAACTGAAACTGCATGCCAGAGTTTTGGTTAATATTTCGTGAGATTTGTAATTGACGTCCTTCTACGAAGTAGAATGACTATGTTTTTTTCCGTCATGAGCGTGTTAGCTACCGGGTTAAAACCACGTTGCTATAACCGAACTTTTTAATAAATTTTTATCCTGTTCCCGTACATAAATTGAGTAAAGTGATAGTAATATTTGTGCCTGTGCGTGATACATCTTGTCCCTCTTTTCGTTCCATAATGGCACTTATTTAAGATCACACTTTATTCTGAAATTTTTGATCAACAACAATGCCCATATATCTAGATTTTGTAAATAGCGTGTCACTCCACACAGCCTGTAAGATAGATATGGAAGAAGTAAACACCTAAAAACTGAGCTGTCTCAGTTGTTTGAGCTGCTGATTTAGATTTTGTCTCCTCAGGGTGTGTGAGAACGCCGACTGAATATTCGTTTTTTTTTCAAATTCGCATATCAATGGCGTTTATTGACGCGACTAGAATGCCAGACAGAATGGAATTTTCCCGTGCAATTCCGGGGGTAGACGTTTTGCCGACTTTCATCTGGCGATAAGCAATCAGTGAGTAAAGTTTTCATCGATGGTGATGAAATGGAATGAAATGCTTATTTGTCATCAACAGCTAATCATAGATGAAATTAAAAGTTCCTAAGCAAAAAATGTTTATAGCAATTAGTCAAATCAAGGAACATTAATAGCGCATTCTTCTGACATTCCTCCAGTTCATCAGGCTGACTGCAAATTCTTCTTTCAACATTCGAGTGTCGAGGGAAAAATTAGTAAGCAGATCTCAAGCATTTGGTATTTTCGAACTTTCGTTCATATGTGCATATCTGGTGACCGCTAAAACAGAAGAGAAAACGCCGGTCAGCATTGTCTACGGTTTTGCGGTTTTTCCGGATCTCTCTCTAGAATTTATCGAGACGGGGCTGTCAGCTGTTTTTTCTCAGTCTCCATAGCATGAGTATCGGTTCAAGTCCCACTCAGAAGAACATTAAGCAGAAACGCTTACGCAATCAACCGTGAAACAACTATTAGAAGTTCGAAATAGCCATGAAATACTGACTACGAGCAAAGACTGAGACAAGGTGCTCGATAGTGACAGAATACGAATTCACGCCACAAAAACGTTTAGGCGACGTTCAAGTCTCCAATATGTGCACTTGACAGGTTGCAGGCCAGAAAACGCTAGATGACGCTAGCTAATTTTTATGTATGACCTGCCAACTCTTAGCTTAGGTTATTCCAGTTGATTTTGTCATTTCGGTAATCAACTTACGAAGGGCCCATGTTCTTTTCGGATCCTATGCGATAGACATTCATTCGTTTCCTCCCTATACAGGAAAATCCTCATCGTTTTCACAGTAAGTCACCTACAAATAAACGGTCCGATTTCTCCGTTTTTGCTTTGACGTTACCTTAGAAAAAAGTGACATTTGCAAATGTTCGTCGGCCGAATATCTAACTAAAGTGTTTTTAAAGCAAAAAACTATTATAGAAAGTGTTTTTAATTGCTCTTAGGAATTATAATATCAGACATCTATTGAGGACGTTATTTTTGCTCGACACTGAGATAAGTTGTATTCCGCAATTCGTAAAAATGGCCCGTATGGCCAGCTTCACAAAACCTAGTATAAAAAAGTCACGTTTTTGGTAAATGCTTTTAAGGAGTATCTGATTTTAAAGGTTTTGGTCTGCAAATCGAACATAGTCCTAACTTATGGAAGAAAGCTTGAAAACACCAACAATCGTGGAAACTTGGCCGGAAATTAATGGAAGATCTGACTCTTATTGTAATCCAAAATAGAAATTAATATGAAGAAATTTGACGAAAGGAAATTTCTCCTAAAGTGGCGTTGGAGCGATTTAACCTGAAGATTACATTTACATTCATAGTTCAAATTTGTAGCTACCTTTCACATTTTCGGATTTAAGCCATCTTTTAAAAGTTCATATTTCTAAAAAAGCAGTTGGTTATTTTTATATTTCTTTTAAATTCCATAGTTGCTCAAAGTTGTTCGCTATTATCTCAAAGTTTTCATACATGCGTTAATGCCGGGTTGTGACTGCTTAACAATCTTTCATAAATTTAGGTATTTTTGCACGCATTTCAGCCCGCAATGTATAAGTATAACTTCCGATAAATAACCCCCCCCCTCCGAATAAATACTTTGGTTTAGCCTCTATCCATTTTCATCTGCGTTTGTAGATGGAGAGGACTTTGTTCTTTGAAATTAAAAAAAAATATTAAGACATTTAATAATTTAAATATTGGAATGTTTTTGAGGCATTGATGTTTAGTGTTAGATAAAAAGCGGACATTCATAGTGTTATGCCTGACTAAATGTATGCCACTGATTGCCATCTTTTCTCCAATGACTTTTTACTTTTATATTTTCTTGCAGGTCATCTCTCCAAACTAGGAAAACTCATTAGAATTTATCAGTACCAAAATGGACCAGGCCGTCCGAACCTCCTTATCCCCATTTTACGATTGCTTTGTGTGTTTCTCCGATGCCTACTCAAAGAGCAACGATCGCATGCAAATGGGAGACCTTTGTTGTGAATCTGCACGAATTATAGCACTCCCAGTATCTGGTACGTCTCTCATCATTTGCATGCGACGCATTTTAATTTTTTTAGCGGGCATATCCCAGGAACGAGAAGCCAACATTCTGAAATTCTTTTATGATTAAGCACACTACTTACTTGAGGCTGCAATACTCATTACCATGCAGGCTAATTCCAAGATGTTTAAGTCAAGGAAAGATGCCGGCCTTTAGTATGCATGCGTGCAGGCGAACTTTTGAATCTGAGCCACCATTTTGTTCCTATTCTCCATTCACACGTAATTTTCTTACTTATACAGTAGTTAGCATTTTTCGCCTTTCATAGACTGAGTATAATCCCATTTTATTTATTCAAATTATAATAACAAGATAATTTCGCGCACGGCACCGAAAGATAGCCACTCTTTAAGTATAAATGTTAAAGAAGTCTTAATTTTCTGTTAGAGGATCACAAGAAAGAATATTTTCATGCATGTTTTCTCTAAACTATATTTGAGTTTACACAGGCAGTCAAAATCAATGATAAAAATGCCTACTATTTAAGTAGCCATGTTTACAGAATCTAAATTTTATAAACGGTCAGAAAGGAACTAATTAAAAAGCCAGCATCCTGACGTGACTGAAAAGACTTGAGATTAGACTCTATGGTTATCGGTCTTGCAATCCTATTTAACGTTGGTTTGCGAGTAATTACCAGTCTTTCGCATATTGCGGCATTTTGGTTGGAGCACTCGCCGTACTATAAACAGGAGGTTTTGATCTGCAGCATTTAGTAGCATAGGAAATACCTCGGTTATCAAGAAATATTGCATTAAGTCCAATTCTGTCCATTTCCCCTTCAGTACACTGATTTAAATTGAACTTCTGTTAGCAAACAGCATCGTGCGTGTATTATCAATTCAATGAACAAAAATAACAGCCTCAAATTCGTTTTAAACTACCTCCTCAAAGTTCGATATTCAAGTTTCAATAATTAGGTAATCTACTGTACCAACAAAATGTGTGATATTAAAAAATTAAAAAAAGGTAAATCGCAATAAATAAAGCGAATTTGAACAGCAAAAACCACGATAAAAACAACTTGATGCATGTCGTTATACGAATATAGGGGTTAACGTAGAGAGAGTTACTCCCAATTAGTATGAAATAAACCGATCCAGACTAAGCTACGTATTTTAAACCTGGGGAACTTCCGTAAATTATCCTGACCGTTTTACGGGCTATCCCTTTTCCCTATTGTTTAAGCTTGGCAACTGGTTAAAGTAGGAATTACGCAAATTCATCAAAGACCTTCGCTGTACACCGACGCAAAAACAGAGACGAGTAGCTGGCTTATCGCCCTTCACGACCTTTATGTGGACAAGAATAGCCGGTAGCCGTATTTCGTTTGAAAGCAAGTTAGTGCCCACCGGAATAAACTTATTCCGGAGAGCAGTAGCATGATCTCTGATTCCTATTCCGGAATTCTTACTTTTGCAAACTTGAGTTTGTATTTCGTCTTTTTCAGAATATGCGCCAAAGTGAAGCCTAGTTGTTACCGAGCTACTGATGGAAGTTTTGTGCACGGCGGCTAAGAATAGCCATATTATGCAGGAAAAGACTCTGAAGAGATGCTCGAGTCGAAAGTCATTTTTACTGTGTTTACTGGACGCAGTCCGACAGCAGTTGACACTGTTCTGACCCTACTCCAGACGTCTGCTGCAACACTGCGTCTGGCACATATTTGTACGCACACAACAGAGGCCGTCATTCATTCAATATTATTGAGTTCCGCATGATAGTTTCATCATGTATGGCCTTTCCCTGAAACTGATAGTTATCGTCTGTTATTTGGCCAAATAAAACCATCAAAACCGGCTAATCATCTTCAAGGCTTATGCAGACATGCCCTCATCCAATGAAATCTGACGCCTGGCATGGTTATCCAGTGAAGACGGACTAGCATTCATCGTCCAGCTGCCAACTTACTCCAACTCTTTCTTACTTTTATTTTGTACGAAAAACAGTGGTCTCTCTTTTGGCCCCTAGCATTTCCTCTTTCTTTTTTGAACCAAACAAGGAGGTCGTGGTGTTGACGTCTTTCTGTGTTTAAAAATAATGGATACTGGTCACATATCAGTGGGTTTGCTTTCGGTTTTCGGCATTTTGTGATATTATAACTGCCAAATCCTTATCAGTTTGATTTTCTACGTTCTATTTATTTACATTAGATGGAGGGTTGTGCGTCCCGAGTCTGACTATCATCCTGACCTCAGACAGGAAACTGACTACTCTCAATCTAATTGCTAAGCACGTGAAGGCTAATATCACCGTCTATCTGCCAGAACCGAATCCACTTCTCAGCAAAATTATGAAGCAAGTGCTGTGACCCTCGAGGCTCTTTACTTGCGTTGGCTCTGTCGTTATCTTTCCAATTTGAAGTTAACCCCGAAATGTTATAACAGAGTATAAACTTAATGTAAATCAAATTTCACCTGACTGTGAAGATCGCAACGTCGATCCTTTAGACGGCAACTAATTAACACTGCAAAACGTAAGATTACAAGTTTCGTTTCAGTCTACTCAACTGTGACAAACGACATTCAATATCTACATATCTGTCATAACGGGCTGCTTAAATCACGTTAGTGTCAAAAAATAATCTGTCATGTCTATATTACCACCAACCTTCTAATCGTAATTCCGAATTTTGGTTAAAAACAGAAATCTGGCTGGAGTCTGCGAAAAGATTTTTTCTGAAGTTAGCCCTGAGTAACCCAGTAAAATATTTTAGCCGCGAATACGCAAGGCTTGAAATTCGAATAAAATTTGAGGCAGCGCAGTGCTTCTGATTACCGGATTCCACAATACCCCCGGCTAGATCGAAGCGACGTGTAGTGACCCCGATGTATTGGTTTATGTCTAAATTACATGGGTGACCAAACGGTCAGGAAAATG
>UYRU01042008.1:22610-34020 GCA_900617775.1 Dibothriocephalus latus | reverse complement strand
CTGAAGATGATTTGCCGAAAAGTATACTTTGCCTAAAAAAATTAACTTTTCAAGTTAAAAAATGGGAATATTTAACGATCTTAGGATATCATGATATAGCTCAGCTACTGTATGCGGGTTGGAAAAAAAATTATATATGGAAGATAAGGCGATCTCGGGAACCATTGTTTTATCGTCCTGAAGTTTCAAAAGCGTACAGGCTTCCGGCATCAGAGGTGGTAATTGTACCGCGTTCCACAGTATTTAAAGGTGTTGGCAGTCAGAGTCAATAGGTTTTAACCAATAAACAGGAGAGGGGGAGGAGGGGGTTAGACGGGATGTTCAATCATCGTGCCCTGTGAAGCGTAATAACCTCAGCCGCCATTAGCCAAAGAGTGCGAGAACATCTTCCGGCATGGATAGGAATATCCAAGTAAAGAGCACAAACAGTTCCATTATAGCGCTCATTGTAGACCCCGGTCATCGCGTGAAGGCCATGAAGGTTTTCAGGGGGATCCACAACGTACCCCCAAGCTATTTAAATATGTTTTTGGACAATCACTATTATCGTTACGCAAAGCGGTCCCATTTACACCCAAAAGAATTTCATAAAGGCGCCTCATCTACCGTGATTGAACGTCGCCACTTCCACTGCACGCAGTGTTTTATCTATTCCTGTGGCCATTTCCCCCTAACACTGAGCAGACTGCTGATCCTAATTTTTCCCCCCGGGATTAATAGCACATGATTTTCATCATTTTCAATTGGCATATATTTTATAGCTAATTACGCTGTAAATGTACAGGCCTGAGGATAAGTTATTTGAAGCAAATCTGTCTTCGATAATTTTGCCTTCAAACTTTTTCGTTGGGATTCTCACAATTCAAAAACAACAGTGTTTTTCTGAAGTCAGGCCGCCTTATTTGCTCAATGTCCCATTTTTAAATCATCCAAGCTTAAGCATTCCTAGCTTGTTCTGACGCCTTTTCATCATCCGCTTTTTCCACTGGTACTTTGAGGATAAATTAGGACATGGCATTTATTTCTAAAACGGTGTTTCCTGAGCTATTTGACTTTATCTAGAAAAATATAACATTTATTGTGCATAAGAAATCAAATACCTGCGCCTGAATTGCTTCAAAACACACTGTGGACTACCAAAAATGCCCAGCGTTATTAGAAGCAGGAGAGATGAGTAGCAGTAAATTCACTTCTAAATATCGCAACATCATTTGCTAGGGCGTACAGCAGACCCTATCAGGATTACACACTGAAATTACTAAAATAAAGCTGATTCCATATTAAATCACCCCCAGCATCTGCACGTTAAACATACAACGTAAATCCACAATTAATAAGTAGCTCATTTTCACAATTAATTAGACCAGGTAAGCGGATAAATTTCATGGAAGCTATCATTTAAGTTCATTTATTAGACCCAACTACTATTAACTGAGAAGTAAGTGCAATTGAGTATTTGAATACATCCATTAGGATGATGCGGCTGGTTCAATCTTTGCAACTAGAGCAGACCGCGTGAGGTTTAGCTGATGGTTTCTTTTCCCGGACCGTATTCAATTATGGTCAAATAGAGCGGTAGATAAACTCGTAGCAGTTGTTATTTCATTCTGCAATTAATTTGTTTGTCAATCTAGGTCGCGGAGAACATAAGTATTTTAAAGATTTACCAGCAGTTTGCATGTCTGCGACCGTTACCAGGGCAGACAAGAAGGAAGACTGTCCGAGGACGTGAATCAAATATGTTTACGTCGGTGGTCTTGCTATTTGTAGCCGATTTTTCATGTGCATTTGACCCGTTTGTCTGTAGCTGAAATCGAACATTTTTAATCTTTGCAGCCTCAATTTCTTGATCAAATTGTTAAGCATGTGATTGAGGCAGCCAATACCCCTCTCTACCAATAAAACCTCTCCCTATCTGCCACACTTCCTATATTATGACCACAAAGAGAGCCGGTTTACGATCAAGGGTGAATTTCGAGAATTGTTCAGTACTGTGATTTTTCGGCAAAGTGTTTTTACATATTTTCGACTATTTTGATATTACCGCAGCCTCTGTAAGAAACAGTCACCAAACCAACGTTTCATCGTTTTCGACATAGTTGAGAATCATATTGTAGGTTCTTTAAGATTATTTTTTGATACGATTATTGCATAGGCTGACAGTTCATAGGTTATTCCTGTATTTACATGTGTTAAAGTAGATTTCCATCCATAACAACGATCGAATTTTCATTTGATAAGTCTTCGTCTAAATGTGTGTACCTTTTTGAGTTTACTGCAAAAGCAGAAGAGTAAACTAGAACAACAGCAAGAACTAACTCAATGATTCAGTTCTTTTAAGAAAAAACACAACAGCTAGTGGAACCGAGGAAATGCAAAATGTTACAATTTAATCATTTATACGCATTTTTTTCTTAAGCTGTCTGCAAACAGAATTTTGTAAAGTCACACAGGCTCATGCAGTTTTTCTTTGGTTTGTGGGATCATTCCCCTTACGAAATTTCCAATAGGCTTTGTCATAATTTCATTAGGCATTTTCCTTCTTCGTGGTTAAAGGAATAGGTTTTCGTTTTCTTAAAACGTATTTTTCTGTTAGTAAACCGTTATGATATTTGCTCAGGTGCGATTGAAATAATTTTGAAAATGTTGATAGAAATTATCGAAATGTTGGTAAAGTACCGCATGACTAACCATGAATACCTTTCGGCAATCGAATATGCACTACCTCAAGTTGCTTTCACCGTATCGCATTTGTGAAACTATATTTATATCTACATATAACTTCACCACAAAATCCATCAACCAATGAATTAACTTCAATATAGCAAATGTTTATACGCATAAACAAGCTTACTCGACCTGCCCCATATATAGAGGCGGAATCTTATCCAGATATCAAGTCTATGTCTGTAACTAGTTGACGAAAAATGTTGCATGTCGACCAATGTGCAAGTTATAAAACAAAAACCGCAACTTAGATTTGTTTATTTTAAATGGCCTTCTGAATTCATCACGTTTAAAAGTTCGTCGTTAGAGCGCGGAGATGATAGGCTACACACCCCAAGAGTGCGTGTAGTTATAATGATTAGTATATGCCATCCCATTCAAATTCTGCCGTCCGTCTGCCCCAAAATGCTTGCAATATGACCGCAGCCGAGGTCATGTATTGGCGCTAACGACGTAAAAACGACAGCCATCCAACAAAATCACCCGTTTTGCCAACCAATCAGCGTCAGACAATGACCTATTTTTCCTGACGTGGTCGTTGCTGACTTAGTCTGTCTTTTTTGGCGCGCATGCCGGTTGTACAGCCCGCGCTTGCCCGAATACTGCACCCACCTCCAGGATGATTATGCGATTTTAAAGGAAAACCGTTTTATATTTGGAAATAAAGTCACAATCGCACTTCTGCTCCACGGAAATCTCACTGCTAACTATAAGGAAGAGCGCTTACAAGACGGCGGTAAAATACAGCAGCCAAGGAAGCTATGAAGCGTCAAAACGTACGCACATTAGCTCTCATCGTGTGCACCTTCACTTACCTTCTTCTGGGGGCGGCCATCTTCGATGCCCTGGAGTCGGAAATGGAGGGTCACGAGAGGCAACGGCTGCAAGAGCAGGAGCTAGTCTGGCGCAACAAGTACAACATAACCACTGAGGATTTTGAGAAGATCACTCAGCTCGGAATACAATTAAAGCCCTACAAAGCTGGAACTCAGTGGAAATTCGCCGGTGCCTTCTACTTTGCCACGACTGTCATTACGACTATTGGTATGTCCCTAGCCGTTACCGGATTACTTTTAATCCACGCTTTTTGCACTTTGACATAAATTTCAGCTTGTTTGTGTGGAAGAACCTCCATTTAGCGAGCCTTTTTGCCAAACCTGGAGTCATTACCTACACACCTGTCGAAAAGACGGTAGCTTAGCCCATGAAAAGCGATTGTTCCTATTAGATCGGTAAGCACGCCATTTACGCTCGTCGATGGCTTAAACATGTGAAAAACAGCACGGAATCTATTATCAATTATAATGTTAATAATTGGCGCTTACTTAAAAATATATACATCCAAAAATTTGTCAGGCCACTTCCAATGTTCACCTGACTTCATTCATTGAACATGGTCGAAACAGGTGGCACAAAACGACATGAGAGTGTAAGTCGACTTGAGAAATTAAGGGCAGATGGATCCACCTAAAGTGTTCAATAACTGTAAAACCTCGTTAGACAATTTAAAGTACTCGTATGTTAGTAAGTCACCATATATATACTGTTATACAAGAAGTTGGAAGAGCCATTTGCGAGCATACGTGAGCTTTTGATAAATTCTCATCGTGCCTTTGCATGAATGTATCAACGAGGTACAAGTTAAACAAGCGGGCATGATTTTTCATTGTATCGTGGAAGTCAGACGTGGGAAAAGGAGATGAGAGGGCTTGGGGGTGGAATGTCTGAAACGCCAGATAAGTTAGTGAAACCAAAAGCCCTCTTCCATCGGTGGAGAACACGTGCGCACATGTCAATAACCGCTCTCAAGGGAAGGAACTAAAAGTACTTTTTGTGCTGATTCTGGCAGGAAAAGGGAGTTACTGAAAAACCCCCGAGTGCTCTTACGAACTGCTTTTCTTCTCTAAATTTATCTACTTGAAAAACATGGACTACTGGACTTTGCTATATGCTTAACAGATTAACTAGCCGTTGGATAAAGTGGCATGAGGAGGCTGAAAAATAAAACCTCAGAATAAATGTTAAATAAGCACTAAACTGCTTGAATTTTAAGTAAACATGTATTCGCTTGCTCGCATTATTATTATTTGCGAAATTTAAGAGCAGTGTCAAACGGACAATAAAAAAGTAGTTGATATCCGAAAAATGGCAGGAGAAAAATGCAAAGTAGATAAAAAGCCTACTGACGGGTATGAAGTATTAAATAACTTTTGTTCTTATGGCAGCAGGTGCTCTTTTATATCGAAATCAGCGGTTATAACACCTAGAATGCAAAATGTGAGTTCTAGGAAGTAAGTAAGAAGAAGCCGCCATTATCACTGTGACAGGAACTGTATTCACCTGACGTTGTGGATTCCGACGCGGATCTATAATCAGCGAGAATAGCAGAAACGGAATTCATAGGCAGGCAGTTGCAATATCTATATGCTACCGTCACAATGCTACTGCATACCTATGAAAATTAACTACCATATACTCTTGCGAGGCTAGCTTCCCTCTTTTGCGTTAATTTCTCAATGGCCAGCGTGCGGTTTGTGACCTGCTGGACTTTCAGTACCCGTGGTAGGCTTGGACGTGATGATTGCTTGGTCATCTGTCTTCCTGGCGCTGGAAGATGCGTTCGCCTGATCGCTTCTGATATCGTGAAGCCCTTTAACCTATCATCAAATGCAGTTTGGGCAGGTTATTGCACTCGTTTATAGTTTGGGAGCGAATAGGATTTTTTGTCCTAGTGCTCGTATCTGCTTTTTTTCGGTTGTGACATTAACTGCGACATATCAGCATACCACTCTGTGGTATTGATTTTAACATATGCATGAAAATGCAATGCCTCTGATCTGCTTTGATGGTCTTTAAAAGCAAGTGCTTGTTGGACAGTGGGCTGGATTTTTGTCCTATCTGCACTCAATGATAGGAAAGGCAGGCGTTTCTGTTTAACAGATTTTTCGATTAAATCGGTTGCATTTTGCAATCAATTTTCCTATTTTTCTGAATATTAGCAATATATGACGCTAATTTCGAAACAATTTTGTACTGCAAATTCGTGTTTCGTTTTTGACGTCTTTGTAAATGCACTGAGAAAATAATAAAACGGTTAATGCAAGACCCTGAAGTATAAAAAGTTTGAATATCCAACAGTTGAACACTAACTGAACCGAGATGCACTTGGAAACGATTGTGTTTACGCCCCATCTCCAAATGTGTCATAGTGAACACCTAACTATATTACAAAACGTATGTTCAGTTCAGTTCGATATTAGGGAAATATAGGTAAATACCTTTGAACTCCCTCTTTGTACATAGCTAAAATAAAGTTTAAAAGAAAGACAGAAAGGCGTTCTGAAGTATAAATAAGGGGGATAACTCGTACTTGCGCCATATTGATTTTGCAAATAGTACACATCAGTTGCGTAATGCTGCAGGTCAACCGTTATTAACCGTTATTTTTGCGCAATAAATAAAAAAATATTTGTTAAATGTTTCAGGGGTTGTGTAGGTTCCTTTGTGCCTTGATAACGTTTAACAAATATATAATTAAAATCCTATTCAGTATCTTCAAAATGTATTCTATCAGACAATTCGAAGATGCTGAGCTCTTTATTGATAAAACAGTAGATAGAATATCATAAAGGTTAGTTCAAAATGAGGCGGCGTAGATGTTAGCACCATACGCTCTCAAAAAGTAAATGCTCTGACCAAATTTAGTCTTACTTAGTTCCCACTGAAAGTTCGATTATATGAATAAGGCAAATCAAACTTATTTTTACGCCCTTCTACTCGGGCCTGGGCCACATTTGCATACCATTTTGGTTTTTTTTGGGAAATATGTCACTCGTATATGCATTCATGGTTTCGCATTCATGGAGAGGCCTATGGTCAATCGAACATGGGCGTGCCTGTGAAGGGGACAGTTGTTTTTTGTGTTCACTGTTCACGGACATATTGAATGCGTCAATATGCTAAACGCTGTGGCTGGTCTTTTTGTTGAGGATAATGGGGTTTTAGCAGGTACAAAGATATATCTTTAATGATCTGGTCACTGTGGCCGGGCATGCCGTCAACCGAAAACTAAGACACACAGTGTAGCCTCTGACGTTACAATTAACACCATGTTGATTGCAAACGTCACTTCTTCAAACGACACAAAAATGCTGTCCATAAATCAGATCCTCTTACCGAGAGATCCGCTCGGGAATGCGATCATCGTTACGAGGAGTTAACATATGCCATGTATTTTTGCTATTATATATTCAGGCACAATGTATCCACATGAGATTTGATTAACAGCAAATGCAAGCAAAAGTGGTAGGGTGATTTATTCATGATAGAAACGCAAACAGAAAGCAATTCTTAGCTTAGATGTCGCCAGAGTAACAACAAGGAACAATATTGCCCATCCGACTTACTTTCAGGTTTCGGCAAGTTTATAGATTCCAAGCAAACAAATTCGTTTAAAATGCAGGAACCAATGGTGATTAGAGACAGACACTGCACCAGTCAACATAAATTGGATATAATCATGTACCCTTTACATAGGAGACCTATTATCTTTAAATTATGATTTCCACACACTTTGATTTAGGAAAAGCAGCAATTAATTTTGGGGAGTCGACTAATTTCTTTAAATATTTCTGCACAATTACTTGCTTTTCAACGGCTATTTTCACATTAGAATACACATGTTAGCTGTGGATCAGTTGTTAGGTGTTAGATGTTACCTGAAACAGCTTTTTCAAAACAATCAGTCCATTTATAAGGTCTCCGTGTGCTGCCTCCTCAAAGTCCAAAAATATTTTTTTTAAATGCATTAAAACAATATATTGCCAACACGAGCCTGTACATTCATCAAATATGTATCAAGAGTATCTCTGCGGTTACATGTTTATTGTGCAGGTTTCCCATCGCCTAAATAACACAATGCTTATCCTACACATCAGGTTATGGACACTGCACGCCAAAAACGGTTGGTGGCAAGATATTCTGCATGCTTTACGCCCTGCCTGGAATCCCCCTCTGCATCGTCATGTTCCAAAGCATCGGCGAACGTATGAACACCCTTGTTACGTGCCTACTTCGACGTTTGAAGTCCCTCCTCAAGTGCCAAAATAAGGTCGTCTCCCAGACTCACCTGATCCTTTTCAGTGCCAATGTCGGAACCATCGTGCTCACTGTCGGCGCCGCTGTGTTTGCCCAATACGAACGATGGCACTACCTGGACGCCTTCTACTACTGCTTCATCACCCTGACCACTATCGGCTTCGGTGACTTTGTGGCCCTGCAACGCGAGGACTCCCTGGTAAAGCAACCCGACTACGTGGCCTTCAGCCTCATTTTCATCCTCTTCGGTCTCACTGTGGTCAGCTCCGCGATGAACCTCCTAGTTCTGCGTTTCCTAACCATGAATACAGACGACGAGCGTCGGGATGAACGGGAGGCCGCGGCACAGGCCCAGGAATTTCGTCGTCTTCACGGGGATGTTATTCACTCCGTCATTGGAATGACGGGCCACATAATTCAGGCTGGGGAGGAAGTGAAAATGCAGCCGCAGGCGCAAAATCATCCAACGGGGTCAGAAAAACTGAGGAAATTCCTGCAGACCTCCTCTCCCATCTATCACGATACGTCCGGAACTTTCCTTCAGCCCAACGAAGAAACCACTACCGCATCCTCCCTCCTAACTCGCGTTGGCAGATGCCTTCAGTGCATGTTTAAATGCCTGGGCAGACAGGGCCGACTGCGCCGAAACGGAGGCAGACGCAGCACGGAACTGGAGACAAAGATCGCGAGGGAAAAACCCATGGAGGCGGAGGAGGAGCGAGTAACATTCAGTCTCTCCTTCTCCGAATTCACAAATGGCGACACTGATGAGTACTCGCCCTGGGTAAGTCGAAACGGCGATCAGAAAAATAGGCCGACCAGACGTTCGTCACAGGAGAATCTGTTGTATGGACTCACCGGTGGTGAATCCTCCCCTCCGGCCCTGCGAGAGGCTGAGTCTACCTGGATGAGGAATCTTTTTTCCGCTAAGGCGGGAGAAATATCTTGCAACCGACTAGATAAAGCCTGCCACGAGGAGGCTAGTATGCATGTCAAATGTCCCACTGCCCCTCGCTACCTGCAATACTTCCCCTTCCGTCACGTGGAACCAGCCTGCATCATTGAGGGATGCAATCTTGAACGAAGAAAGCACTGCTACTGTCAGAGTCAGAATTCAAGCGGTGAAGAGATTGTCCAGGAGACTGTCTGTCCCGATTCTACGACATTCTATAGCTGTCAGACAGAAAAGGCCGTCCAGCATCAGCACATGAATCCAGTCCTAGCGGCTTCTGTGCTTCCGACTCTTCTTTCCCATAATCCAGCCGGATTTGTGACGTCAGTTCATCAGACTGCCGCGGCGCGGTCCGGTTTTCAGAACCGCACGACTGCGCTACACTACGGCTACTCTGCTACGATTCCGGTGGGTTCCCTCACGCAGTTAATAATCTTCCGGACTAGGAGTTTGCCAAATATTCCATCTCTGTCTGATTTCCCTTACGCTGTACATAGTGACGTGCGAAAAGAATTTGGACTCGAACATCAGTATGATAAGTTCTGTAATTTATCAACTTATTCTTTGTGAAGTAAATTTTTTACAAAAAAGGTTTTTTTCGGTGTCGGGTTGGGACAGAGGCACAATGCATAGGTTTTAACTTTACCTTATTTTAAAAGAAGGATATGGAAAAAAGGCTTATGTGTAAAGTACGATTACAAATTTTGGGGAAAAAGGTCCAAAAATAAAGGCGGCCGAAATATCAATGATTATGTTTTGCTTGATAACTAAGTACGCAGCGGTAAACATTAAGTCCCAATGATTTCTTAGAAGCATGATTTTAATAAATGTGGACTAAAGTTAGGTATCTTGTTTTCAATTCAAAAAAGATTGTTTAACTTGCATGGAAATATTGCTTCCCTTCCTATATATTCCGGCGATATTTCTGGAATGACAGGACTGGAATGAGAGGACTTCTTTAACAATATCTGCGGACACTGCACTCGGTAAAAATTGACTTATATAGTATTCTCACTTTTCCTATCAATTTCCGATGTATTCGCAAATTCAGATTTAGTCCATGTAAAGCATGGGCAGAAATCTAATTCATTATACATATGTTTGAGTAAATAAGGCTTTTTTCAAGAACATTTTTCAGTAAATTTTTGATATTTGATTCCCAGGTCGTCGTCAGACTTGAGAAACTGTGCACAGTTTTTGAATGAACTTACTGAATAAAGTTTCGTCATTTTTCCAAAGGGCGCCTTTCCTTAAAATTACATTTCCAGTTTATAAGAAAAAATTACGCTTGCTTTAAATTGTATAGTTAAATGAAAACTATGTTTTGCCAGAAACAAGGAATCCTCCAATATCTTTAAATCCGACTAACCGTTTGACTTGCATGATATAAACATTCTTATGATCTTAATCATCATTTTCCATCCTATTAGGAACAAATCATGTATTACTGATAAAAACTTGCAATAAATGTTAACTGTTTCGTAAAATTAATTAGTAGTATGTATCCACGGGCAGACAAGCTGGTACAAAAGTGGATATTTAACGAAATAAAAACATTGAAACAATGTTTTCAGTTATAGAATATGAAGATACTTTTATGCTCTACGAAAAGGTACAATCAGGAAAATGTCAGCCTTGACTCTATAGATGTATTTCTGAGACTCTAAAAACATTACTGCTCAACAGAAACACGGTATACTATCTAAGTAGTCACTTTTACGGAGTATAGTTTCCAGAAGCAACTAGAAACAGGCTCATTTAAAAGCCGTCTTGGTGATGAGACCGATATCCCTGAGGATAATTTTAAAAATAGATACTATAACAACCCTTCTTCATTGATCTATTCGAATCGGAATGGCACAAACAATTTCAAGAGATAGTTCATTTCCCGTTTACTCCGGACGCAATGAGATATGGGGCGCAAATCCGTCGCTGCAATTCATAGATAAAGATAATTAAGGAATATTGCATCAAGGATGTGTCTTAAAATGAGCATATCCTTCTAAAGGAAACCGTTGTAATAAGAGAATTAACAGAGGGAGACTGTAGGACAATTAGCGGCTGACCGGTCCTGTTCTTGAATGTACTAAGCAGGTTTGAACATTTCATTTGAAAAAAGTACGTTATCCTTAAGGAGAACATGCTTTTGGAGGACAGATAAGAAGCCAAGTAATGGAAGGTTGAAAGTCCATTTAAAAGACTGTCAACGTATTCAGGCATGAAAGGTGTCAGCAGTCGAAATGTACGAGACCTCAGAGGGACAGGAATAAACTCAGACTTCACAAACTCGGGAGGAATCTCATTTTAAGAGGGTAACAAGCAACTTTATCATCAATGTACTTAGCAAAAATGTACCTAGTAGATTATCCCAGATAATATGTGTGACATTAAAATAGACAGGGTGAGGCAAAACGCTCCGCAGTTAGTAGGGAACGGAGGAGATCGGGCAAACTGCGAAGGAAACGTATAGCAATCTACAAGCAAGAAAACAACCTATTAAGGGAGAGTTATATTGCTCGAGTTTTTGGCTGCGCAAAACAGTATTCAAGGCTAAAAAATAATAATTAAAGGCACAGTCGTGTGCTCGGTCGCCCTTGTCTAGGTTTCTTAGAGCAGAGTGTGTTTTTTCTAGCA
>UYRU01042008.1:6629-16969 GCA_900617775.1 Dibothriocephalus latus | reverse complement strand
TCCTTGCCTAACCAGGCCAGTATGTATTGGTATATCTTCTTATCAATAAACCTCGTTGTTCAGCTAATTTATCCCGATACACTGAAGCTGGGCAATAAAAAAATAAGCATACGAAGGCCTGTAAGTGTAGTCAGTCTTTAGGAAGGGGTTTGGGGATTGGTGCAGTGAGCGGTAAATGTAGAATGCGTGGTAGCGAAGGAATGACCACGAAAAGCACAGATCGGAATTAGGGAGCTCAGCCTCTGTGAATTGCCTTTTGCTGGGATAAAGTGGGCTCAAGCACGACAGCAAGCAGTTATTTAATGACATCTCCCTCGCGGTTTTTTGGCCTCAGGGGTATTGAGTGGCAAACTGGCATCGGTTGATTTTCCACCAAAAATGCATAACTGAATTTGCTCACGAAATCAGGTGTTCCCTGCAGTGACTTTGCAAACGCGCCAAAAGGTCTGACGCAAACAGTCTCCTGACCTACTAGAGCCGAGAATTCAGAAATCTCTTTTTTGTTCAAATTAAGTAGTTTGTTATCAAAAGTGATGCTGTTGCAACCTCTAAGCATATGACTTTATTCGAAGGCTTGAATGTGCTCACTCGTCGAACAGGGCATTTGGTCATTTTAAATCACCACTATTTGTATATTTGCTGTACTTCGTCCCAAAAAGACTGAAATGGCCATTTCTCGGAACCGTTAGCCATCTTTAGCCAGTAGTACTCAAATCCACCTGCCGCATCTGCGCTCTTTATGCTTCATTTTTTATTGAGTTACATGACCTACCAGCTCAGTGCAATATCATTTTTCTGACAGCTACGATTTAGAGGCCTTGTGTACTTTGGTCCACGCGCCGATCTATCTAAAACTTTTGGACGAAGTTTAATGACCCTACGGACATTTTATGCAAAGATGCAGTTAATGTGATTAAGATTGTTTAGTCTTATTATCTAAAAGGCCTCAATGGAAACACAAGTTGCATTTTATTTCTAGGGATATAGTATATTACAGGGTAATTATATTAACCAACCCAAGGCATAAACATAAAGCTACTTAGTATCCACGGCCCGGAGCTCTATTTTTGACCTTAGATAATGGTCAGCGAAATTTGAAGTGGCCAACTTTCAGTATCTTACCAGCCACTCTTTTAGAATACTTAAAAAACAGCCTATCCACGCCATAGTTAAGAATAAGATACCTCGCATAAGACAGACCTAGATAGGAAGAGTTCTCCGTTACCAAAAAGTCTGCAGACTACTTCTGGATCACTAAAATTATAACGTCAAATAAAAAACCAGCAATATGCTTTAAAGTATTTTGGTATTGCAAACCTGTATCTGTGATTCCACACCCTCTCCGGAGTAAGAAATAACTAGATAAACATAGATGCAAGTCAGACATGGCAATAATTCTGGGTCGGGCATGATTAGCTGATGTCAGGAATTAAGCCAGAAATAGCCATTTAAGTTTCACACGTCCATGTCGGTGATCACCTACTGCCTATCGATTCATAGTATTACGAATTTAAAATACTGCGTACAAAGCACTATAATTGAAAGGCAAATTAATTCTTTGGAAAAGAAGAAAATGTAATCCATTAAATGTTTGACAGTAATTCTGAGGCACATGTCCAAAAACATTCAATATTTCAAACGTGCTGATATTGTAGTTCTTTGTGTAATTGATGGTAAATACACCGCAGAAAAACTTGAATCCTATAACTTGTTAAATCTTCGATTAAACTCTTGGATTTAAGTGCTCGGTAAATGACTTGATGGTGCCAGACTCTTAATTGTACTTAACATTTGAGCTATATAACAGTTAATTTGCAGGCGCCTGTCAATATCAAAAATGACAGTGTATTCCGGAAATCGGTTAGAGATAAGAATATGCGAACAAAAATTTAGTTACCACCACTTTTTCGTTCCTTCTCGAGCCCATCACCGGGGACAAAATAGCTTATCCAGTGCGATATTCAAAGCGTATATAGTTGCGCGATTCCATGCACATCATAATATACAGCTCTGGTGAGCACCACAGGAGATTGTAATTAATGCGATGACAGCGTCTCAGGCAATGTTTGAGGCGGTATTGGCTTCGATCACCCTACCCGTGTTTGTATTTTCATTACTTCGCAATTCGGAAGATTGTTGCTGTGATTTTTGGTAAAATACGCTTCGCAGCTCTAACTGATTACCTCACCCACACAAATTTGGACTTGTTCGAAAGAAACCTCAGTCATTCATGTGCTGGATTGTAACTAAAGGCCTGCCCCAAACGCATATTAAATAAAATTATTTTTCTGTTGGTGCTAATAATGAATATATCGGCTGCAAGAGTGCACCTGCTGGTCGAAGGTCAGAAAAGAGGAGAAGATGGAGAGGGCAAAAGAAAGCGGTAGGCTGCGCGCAAACCGCGCTGACACCTTTACATATGGATGGCACATACGCTTTGGCAACAGAACGTTAAAGGATGATATTTAGCGTCACCTGAGTCACTTTAGGTGACATTTTCCAATTCATGCGTAGATGTCGTTTTCACTGGGCAGTCAAACGACCGGAAAGATTTAGGATGCACACAAACGCAATCACAACGAAGTACATATAGTGGTTAGCTGCATAACTAAGGTGCAGAGTGCACGATCGAAATGTTATTGCATTGTGCGATATCGTGGTATTGCATAACGTTAAGAGATAGGAGGAGAGAGAATGACTTGGATGGTGTTCACGCCCCACGCGTTTTTTGGACAACGGTGGGCAAAAGTAGCTTATGTTGTCCCCCACATGTGCCCCTAGTTACAGAACTTTTTCCTAAGAAAATGGCGGTTACAGATTTTGGGGAGTGGGAAAATAGGATAGGCAGTGAAGGAAATTTTAAGAGGTAAGTGTAAAGTGAAAATATTATATTCGAATTTTTTTCCCACGACCGCTGTAAGTAATTTGTTCCGCATGTAAGTTGAAGATGTGCGCGGCTCTTCGCGCTGCGGACTATACTAATCTAACACCAGAAGGGTAATTTGGACCTCAGGTAAGTTGAAATAGACGACTTCCTAACCACCATTTCTATTTTTCGGGAATTTCAATTTGATAATCGGGTCTTTCCGCAATACATTAAATGATAATACAGAATGCGAATATCTACAGAAAACAAATCAACGCTTCTAAATACAATAAAAATAAAAATGCATATAGCAGTTTTTAAATTATATTGCACTGCGTATCATTATTCGGCACCCAGAAGATCCTATAACCACGTCTTTCCTAGAACAAATGCTTTGACTAGGGATTAATGAGGTGCATTTCATAAACAACTGTTGCCGAATTCAGATAGCAAGAATCGAAGAAAGCTTTTGCAAAATCTTTTTTCTGCCAAGTTAGACACTGGAAGAATTCTTGAAAATGTGAAAAATACTCAACGCTTTAGCTGACATAAATTAATCATTGAGCTTCCGACTGCAGATAAAGCAAAACAACGCAACCTCTCTGTCAAAAGAAAACAAACAACGGATGGTAGCTTCGCATCTCATTAATTATTTTTTTTCATTTGAAGTGGTCTGTAGAATCCTTCCCGACTAAACCATTTGCAATGAGCAATATAGGTTAGTCGGTAAGTCTTGAGGCCCCAGCATACTTTTTGTCGTGGCAGTCTGTCAGATTTGTTCCTCGTCAAGTCTTATACATTCATATTTATTAACGGTCATAATACCTCTTTAACTAAAAACCATTATTTAACTTCGTGTTGCCTTTAAACCCAACACCAAGTCAGCTTGCATTAAAACGACTGCCCTCCGTTTTAAATGTATTATAAATGGAACTAGTGCAGCCTTTATCGCGTAACGATGTAATGTGTTAGCCCAATGAGAAAACCCAAACCATTAACACCCGTGAGATACGACGGAATTTGCTGAGTGGCCAACAAGGGCAATAGTAAAGTACTCGAGGGAAGAAGCAATTAATGCAGCAATAATATCGCCAACATTATTTAAATAGTCTTAATCATCTGCATGAAAAGAGTGCGCAAATGCAAGCACTTGAGAAGAATCAAAGCCATATTCTCTTAAAGTAACCCTTAATCGCAAGCCCTGTAATATATTACCCTAAACCATAATCATGAGAAGCTACAGCCCACTTTTTAACCGTACTCCTAATTCTAACTTCTAACATTTAGATGAAACTCTTCTCTGTCCTAATAATTTACCCTAATTCTAGTTATAAAGCCTATTTCTGTAATCCTCAGTTCTAGCCCTACGCATTAAACCCTTTACCTATTTAATACCCGTCTTAACTAATTTCTAACCATTACATGAACTACATCAGCGATAATGAACGCACCAGCCCCCAGGTTTATCAACCAAACAGGCGGAAACCTCAGCTCACCTATATCAGGTAAATGTGTATCTTGCCATAATCAAATGGCTGGGTTTACATAGTAGATCCTCACTGATTAGTTTAAAATTCACGGTAGCACCTGCATAATTTATTATTGGAACAGAATTTGTGAAGTACAATAGCCAGCAGTAAGAGCCAGAATATTTGTTTATTAAGATACCTGACTTAGTGTAGGATAAAGTAACTTACGTACTGTCTGTTTTTATATCTAGCATTGTGGGAGACGCAAACCGAGATGTCCTTCTACAGCCTGTCCCTGGATAGGGCAATTCCCTACAGCCACAGAATATCAAGTGCCGTTCTACGTAACTTTAGAATCAGAGGACAAGTTTGCGACCACCAACCTCCATGACTTATTGTCGGAGCTTCTGTGGACACCTTCCGTTAGCACATGGGAATGAAAACGCAACACATATGACCAAGATGGTCGTGCGTTCTGCTATAGAAAAGCTAACTGTCCTGTCACCTGAACCAAAAATTAACCCTAATCCAAACGTAGATCTACATTTGAGTATAAACATAGCCATCATTTAAACCCAAAACTACTTTCCCTGGAAGTTATCAAAAGACCACTTTTCCTGCCATCGCCACCATATCAGTAGTTTCTAATGAAGATAGCTGCATGCAGGCTGCCAAAAGTAATTGTTGGTGGTATATCATCGGAATGATTACCAGTGAAAAGTGATGTTCCACAGGGCTCAATCTTGGGCCCACTTCTGTTCCTCAATATAAATGACTGCATTAAAAATGTGGACTGCGATACCACTATGTTTGCAGATGATATCAATATTTGCAAAAGCATTAGCTCTGCTGGCGATGCAAGGGCACTACAGTAGTTTTTTTTTTTATCAAGATGCTGTTTGGTCCAGCAATTAGCTCTTGGTCATTTAATATATTCAGGTCTGTAGTCCTGCATTTTGAATTTAGATGGAGTGCCGTCCAAAAGGCGACAACCATCATACACGAGGGCAGGTGTGCTTTTATGGTGCGTTCGCCCGAACTGTTTGCGCGAATTTTCGGTACTTTCTTTAGACCACATTAAGAATATGGAGTGCCAACAGGCATGCCGTGAATATGGAAAGACAATGATCTCATCCAGCAGACGTAGCGACGGACACGAATACTGGTGGACCGTCTTAAGACTCTGTCTTATCCTGAAAGACTGATTATGATTAATTTAGTCCCCCCATACTTTAGACAAGTGAAGTGCGACCCGATATGCACACTAGGTACATCTTACAGAAATTCATGTTCGCTGAAATACGAAGACCTTCTTAGGTTTAGAAATATGACTCACCTGCGCAGCCAAGTCATTTGTGACTGTAGGTCCCTAGATAACCACATGTTTTCCTTCAGCCAGCGTGTGTTTCGACCTCAGAACTCCCTCCCAGGCGAAATGCTGATGCCAAAAATCTTTGCTGTTTCAAATGACAGTTGAAATCTCACTATAGGCCCGCCTCGTACTCTAATTCATGATTTAAATCTACAGTTATTGCACCGCTATACATTAACTGTAAAAATTATCTGGTTAAACTTTCACGTGATTATATTTCATGCCTTTTTTCATTGAAGTTTTAGATTCGCCTGCACATCAAGGGAATCACCAAGGCTTACACCCCCATAACCCGAAAAATGTATTTAAAAAACCATATTTTAAAAAACACAGACAGCCGTAGTGCTCTACCGTTGAGAATGCTGTTAAAATAAGCATATTAAGTTCAAAGGGTCTGAAAATACTGAAAACGGAAAAGGTTTATTCATAATAAACTATAGTTTGACCTGAATTCGTTCTGTTCTTGTAGAATTACAATTTGCTTATCGTTCGGTAAGTAATGAGGAAGCCTCAAATAATAATAATGGTCATAGTCCGTGTTACCGCAGGATCCCTGCTCTGATGTCAGGACAAACTAACACGCACTCAGCCGAAATTCTGTACGTCAGGAAGTGGGATTTCTCTCAGTTTCCCGACTCTCATCTATGGATAATGGTTAAAGTACCTTAATTAGGGTGCAGCACGGCTCAGAAATCGTGCAACATACCGACATTTGCGAAATCTTGACACTCGTTTACTACTCGACAGTAAGTTTGTAATACTGATTATCGTCTAGCCTATTCGCAAATCTTTGCAGCCAAGATATGATGCCGGCTTTTTAATGAGCCTATTTCTGACCACTAACCAAACGCATGTACTCTAAAAATGGCTACTTATGTAGTATACAATTTCAGCATTGACTGCGAGTGCCTTTATATATACAAGTATATTTTATGGAAGAAACATACAACAAAAAACTGTGTTATGCTCGTTAGGTAGCAAATTACGCCTCCCTCAAATTTACACTTAAATAGAGTGTGTCTTTTGGTCTTTAAAATGTTTCTAGATTGCCGGATAATTTTGAAACCTACTGACTGCTACACCTGAATTAAATGTTTACAACCTGCGCTGTGTACCTTGCAATAGATGTGAATATATAATAGACAGCATTCAAAGATTGATGGCTACGATCCATTATGAATAAGCAGCTCAGAATTGTAAGAAATCCCATAATTATAAAGTTTTCTAAAACTAGAGCATACCTTTTCTTTAAGTATAAGATTTTTAGAAGCCCTCATTGGCTACCAAAGGAGTACAAAAAAGATTTTTTCCTGCATTTTTTTATAAAATATATTTGAATATATAAAGGCAGTCAAAATCAGTGATAAAAATGCATGGCGGTCAGAAAAAATCTCATTAAAAATCCGGCAAAGTGTAACTAAAATGGCTTGAGAATATGCTACACGATAATCAGTATTACGACCTTACTCAATGCCGATTATGGAGAGAGTATCAATCTGTCGCATATGTCGGCAGGTTGCATTAATTTTGAGCCGTACTATACATCAGTTGTAGAGTATTTGTATAAAACTAATCAGCATCTGCTTCTGATTCCTAATATGCAGTGTAAGACTGAAAGCATGTTAGAAGCCTAAAACAGCTTGAAGTATCTGGCGCTAATATTGCAGTTCATTCAGGTGCACTTGCTGTAAATTTAATTATAACTTACATCTACTAAATGGCCATAAAATGAGGCAAAACATAGTCCGGTACAAGAAGGTAAATACCCAAACGATTTTCACGCACAAAACCACAGATCAGCGCTCGATACTTAGAATGATTGCCGTTTTTTACCTCACACTTTATTTGTTTTACCAAAGTACATATAATTTTATTTCACTTAAGGTTGGTTTCAATTTATCCATCTCCATTTCCGACGACCATTAAATATTACTAAAACATATCCGTTCAATAATATTGGAAAGCTTGGCAAAGACATTTAAAAAATCTTTGAAAGCAGAAAGTTTGTACATGATTTTGGTTGCTTTGCTTCCATGGGATGCCTATTCTATCTTCGCTTATGTTATTTCCTTAGATACATTCTCCATTCTTCAAAAATTATGAGTTGTGTGTGCACAATGCAGCAAATATTTAATGGAATTATATAAAATATATTCCATAAAAGATAAAATCTCATAAGTTTAGCAAGAAAAGTCCTGTTGAACAAAATGAGTCCATGCTGCGTCCACAAAAGTCCGAAAAAACCATTATAAAGATTAAGATATAGGCTGATTTATTAGTTAATATTCATCAATAAAATTAATTTATTTTTCTAAAAACTTCCAGTCTCAAAGAATGTTAACAAGCACCGATCTTTGGTAAAATTCAAATATGTTTTAGGAAGACGGCGCACAAAAAAACCAAGGATTAATTTGGGTAAGAAAACATAAACGATCAGTACTTTGTGGACTGTCCCATTACATTTAGAATAGCATCATTCATTTTTCACACAAGTTTGTGGCCAGATTGTCCATAATGTAGGTAATGCGATATTGCAGCACAATTGTGGGTTTTTCTTGAATAAGAAGACTCATCTTTCTTTTAAGTCACATTATTTTGAAAACTTCGATGATATAGACATCCGCAATACTTGTAGAAATAAAAGTGAATTTGGGCTGCATGCTTAGGAGACAGGTCGTTGCTTAAAATGTGCAGTAAGCTTGCAAACGTTATCAACTTCATGCTTCTATAGCGCAATGAACCAAAGCAGTATGCTGGACAAAGCTGGTATCCATTCTGCGCCTAACATTGCCACTAAAGCTAGGGCATCTTCTATGGTGGCAAGGAACAAACTACAGTTAATGGTGTCTATAACCGATCGTCAAATTGGGCGCAGTCTGCATTTACTAGTCGCCCAAGCCACCAATTGTTAACAATTCTTGAATGCTGCCGTTGGCGCAGTGTATTTTTTTCGAAAACGTCACTCCACATACATTAGGGCTTAGATTTCGTGAAACATGTCGACCTCTGGGAAATACTGTTATTCTATCGCCAATCGGCATTGAGTAACTTTGTAATACTGATTATCGTGCAGTCTATTGTGGAGACATTTCAGTCACGGTAGGAGGCCGCCTTTTTATCGACCTTCTTTCTGACCGCTTAAAAACGTGTGTACTGTAAAAAGTGGCTACCAAACAGGTACAAGAAACAATTAATCTATTTTTTCCATAAAATATAGTTGAATTGATCAAGGCAGTAAAAATCGGTGATTAAATGCATACTACTTAAGTGGCCACTTGTTACAGTACATACGTTTTGTAAGCGGTCAGAAAGAAGCTGGTGAAAAATCCGGCATCTTATCGTGACTAAGATGGGTTAAGAATAGACTACACGATAATCAGTATTACAACCTTACTCAATGCCGATTAGCGAATGATTATCAATCTTTCGCATATGTCGGCATTTTGTACAAATTCTGGGCCGTACTGTATGGCCACATGTGTCTTCTTTACAGGCTTATCTAGAAATAAGACCTTTAACGCAAGAGTCGGTAGTCTTCCAGAATGAAAGTCGATGGTCGAAGTACTTCTGGACTAATAAAAAACCATCCCTAATAATTATCCCACGTAAACCGGCTTGATTATTGAATTTTCGTGGCCCTTTTCTAATTCCCTCTATATTCCATATGGAAAACATCGGAAAGTGTTTTCTATGAATGGGTTCAATAGGCATAAAATGGTCCTTTTTCGTGTACGACGAATAAAATCGTCGCCCTGCTTACTGGTGGACCGTTTTGATCAAAAACTGCTTACTCCTGGACAGAAATATGTCATGCGTCCTAGGGTGACTTAATTAATATTAATAGTACTTAGTGACGGTTAGACCGACCGTTTCGACGGATTATAATGAATCTAGACTTCCGATACATCTACATCGCTCTCTCTCCGACCCGCTCCTGAGCGCGGTACCAAGAGAATGTCCATGAGACTAGAGATGGGTGAGAGCGCCGGCGCACACACTTTAGGGCATTACAAGCAGAAAAGCACAAGAAAGGGGTTTGGGTAATTCTGATCCCAGCTGAGTGGGAGTGCTAGAAAGGCCACAGTAAGCAGGTGTCACTGCAGTCTGACTCACAGTCCGTCAGTCAGCCACGCCGCACAGAAGAGCACATACTGGACTGACCATGCTGCCAGACTGCAACGGCTCCCTCTTAATGTGGCCTTTATGCCACTCCCATTCAGCTGGGATCGGAACCGACACCTTATTTACTGTGGTTTTGCGATCGACATGCCCTTAAGTACGTGGGCACTTTTTAAATCCACGGCTTTTAACGCATTGTCATTTTTAAAGCGCGTCAGGTTGCTTATAATGAGGAAGAAAGCTCCTAACCATTAATCCTGTTTTGTAATCTAACCCCCGCCCATCGCATCAGGCCACCATCCAAGTCGGTCTGTTAACCGACATCCGAATACGCGCTCTACAACACGACCTAGCCCCCTTGAGACGCATACCAGGACTAATACACCAGAAAATTAGAAGGAGCCGTCGCCGGCTGCCTTCCAGTCCACAGGCAGACAGGCAGTAAACACACAACACAAACTGAGATAATGGCACGGTCTGGTGAATGAGTCACCTGGCTACCTACTCAGCCAAG
>UYRU01042003.1:10273-22594 GCA_900617775.1 Dibothriocephalus latus | reverse complement strand
CTTGCGCCACACCAGCCACTGGCGTCCCATCCCGCTTCCAGTCTTCGTGACTCTGCCTTGACAGCGGCGCCAACTGCGTCAAGGAGGAGAAATTGAGATAGATCCAGCGTAAGCTTACTTTCTGATTAAAAATATCCACCTCTAAGTCAGTGTCTCTGCGCCCATTATGCTGTGAAGCTCACTGCAGAACCTGTCGAGTGAATGTTCATCAATATTACGTGAGACTATATCCTTGAAACTGGCAAAACCTAGTTTTCCAAGTCCTGTATGTGCGATCACGTCGTTATTACGACGGCTTTTATGGAACAATATTTAAGGGCGATTGAGTGCTGCTAGACTTCCGCCTGTTCGTCAATTTATTTAAAGTCACGTGTGCAAAAAGGAAATTTATTACCCAGTGAGTGCATGTGCCAAGCGCGAGCCATGTGAAATAAAACTGAACTCTGTGCAACTCTAGGATACCAAGACTTGCATGAGAGTTTAAACCATTGCACTAAGTTTCCGTATTATACAGGCCATCAACAGACATGAGTAAACAAGGATATTAGGGAAAAGCTAGTGCATTTTGTTGAGATCGCCTACGTGCGCCTACAAATTTTTGAACTTCAAAAATGACGCCTATGCTGAGACCACAACATAGTATTTGCTTGTACACCGATCTACCTCTCAGTATGTGCCCATCCTGGGTTTATGCTTTTGCGAGCCCGAAATAGTTATACTATGTTGCCTGTCTCTGCCGGATACTAAGACCACATTATGTAAAATATTGCTCTCAAACTTTAAATACTTGACTTATTATATGTTCCCGATTCATTTCAGGTCGAAACCACCACAGTTCTTTAGTAGAAGCATACCACATTAGTGAGCTTTATCCTAATTGAGAATCAGACTTAGGATTCATTCCTCCAAACTTGATCTTGTCTGAATTTTTCGTCCCAAATTCTCTGCTTGCATAAACGTGAGGCTACTGAAATTGTAAAGATTATACTTTCCGCATACTCTAACACCTCTCAGTCTAAAGGCCAAAAAAAGCATGTAATTTAATGTGCAGTTTCACGCAGACTGTACAATGTTTGATTGGATTTATTGGTTGCAGCTTAATATGTCCAATATTTGTTTTCTTCAAGTTAGCCTAAAGGCTTAGCTCAAGGAGAAATTTGGTTTAGGATTGAAAACCCTCATTTGCATGAAGATGGTTTGCGTTATTAAAATGCCGTTCTTATCAATCAAACATTTTTAATTGCAGCCACCCTCATTTCTTGAAACTCGTCGGTTTTTTCAGAGCAAACGCTTTCGCTGGGGTTAATAAAACTCCAGTTATTGACAAATTTGGTATCTAAAATGCTAAAATCAAAAAAGATTTCAACAGTTAAACTCTAATTAAAATTTGTTTTTGAAACCACCAACCTCATCACCATCTAAATGAGCTTAACGGCTTCCTTCTCATTCCGTATGCTGACTTGTATCAATCGCTTTTCGCATCCATTGCACACTTCTTAATAGATGGGCAAAAAGAGCATATACTTCACAGCATTTAAAAAGACCTTTGTTGACTCTGTTCATCGTCTCAAGGCTATAAAATTTCTTGTTCCCTCTTACAAAAGTTAACGTCTTGGCCGTAATTGTATTAAATACATTCATAGTAATGGCTCATAATAGAAATCTAGAAACGTTAGTCCAAAATGCAGGGAGCTGTGTAGATATGTCACATATTTATCATATGATGATAAACAGATAAAAAAACAGATAAATCAAAAGAACGTAAACATACTTTTTCTAAAATCCAGTCTTTATGCACCTCTCCAGCACTCTGACAAATACCCAGTTTGCGACATGGTATCAGTTTTTCGTGATTGGGAATTTTGAATTTGAACCAGTTGGTTTCTTCAAACTTGATGCTTTTACCAGCAATTCGAATCAGCGGGGAAACGTTGACGTCTTTCATCCTAATTTCATCATAGCGTGGTGGTGGACCGTAGAGCTTTAGAAGTAGATTTTTTGGCGTACCCATAGTGGATCCTCTTCGTGTCACTAATTCCACCTCGAAATCGTGGCCTAGGGGAGATAAATTTCGAAAGATATTTCATTAATCGCCCTCAAATTTTCATGCTCTTAAATTTCACAATTATTTGAGGTCAGCTATCATTAACTGTAGGCGTCTATTCCCTCTTAGGTGACTGAAGTTATGAGGATCAAGATTTTTCCTTTTCTGTTGATCTTCCGTGTTCTGGAGAAAAAACAATTCTTTCATATCGTGCTCCGAGATCAGTCCACTTGAAATGCATTGCATAGTAAACTGAAGGGGAGGAGCGAGGAAACACGACATAATAATAACGAAAATACGGTTTCCGTACTTTTAAACTTAGTGGTAGTTCTCAAACCGACAAAAATAACATAATCTTAGGCCTGGACGATGGCAAGTAATCGGTACATGAACTCTACACAGGTTCTTCTGACTAAGAAACTAAAATATTGCCTAGTAGTTGAGCAAATAGCAATATGCTGATTAAGTATTATCAGTTCGTCGGACGCCACCTAAATAATGATAACATGCTTACATATAAAATAAAACTCTATTTCATACACTTAAGCGCTAAGAATCATAAACGGTGGAAATATGCGCATCCGGAAATGTTTTATAGTTGCAACCTAGTGGGTTTTAATATTCCAACCTGCCTACTATGTCCAACAGCCGATATACTTTCTTGCATTTTATAAGATTTGTTGGGGCAAATGAGATGGCGAGGAAAATTCTACCAAACATTCCACATACATGGACAATAAGGCCATTTACCCTATCTGTTCTCCTTGAGAATATCTGTGTCAGAATTACAGTCAGCTTCCAGTCGGCATGTTATGCAGGTACTCCAATTTAGAAATTAACTGGGTTGCGTATAATAAATGAAAACGGCTTTGTGCGCAGTCAGCTCGATGAATGTACTGAAAATGTTCCAGAGATCATACCAGAAGGATTATCCTAATTATGTCTTTTAAAGTTTTTCAATGATACCTGTGTAAACATTAAAGAAGTCCAGTTTGGCGAACGTGCGTTTTCGATTAATCTCCCTTAGGCCTGTGCACTAATATAAGTTAGTTAGAGTGGAGCAGCAAAAGTTTAAACAACCAGTGAACAGTAGGCATGGGGGCGAGAGTTTAGGGCGTTGAGACATGCCTTGATTTAACTAGACAGGATGGTGCTGTCGCGGAAGGAACTATTTTTCATTGCTACTTCTAGAGAATGTGGTCAGCAACGTCCCTTAAACGCTGCTATCGCGCGCACGCGGCAAGCTGTAAAGATAAAGCTAAATTTCTTAATCACTCGGCCTTTGGCACCTTTAAGGTAGGAGCAGGCTGTGTTTAATTTATTTAGTGTGTAGCTGGGCCCTCACTTGCTCCTGTGAGCAAGTTTATAATGATCGAACAAACGTTTTTTCACGCATGTTCGAGAGAACCATTCCGTCTGGCTAAACCAGGATATTTAATGTCCATGTCTAATGCAATGTGACTCACTTGGCTGACAGCCGCCATTGGGTAAACTTCAATCAAATGTTTCGAGTGTCGGTAAGAAACTCGAAATTTCTGTGCAAGCTAATATGTGCAACGGCAGTAGCCGTGGTCATACGGTTAGCTAACTCAAACGTGTATTCGTAGAGAATTCAAGCTTTCCCGGCCCCAGATTATCCTAGCACGCTCGATTTTTGCATTTTGCCAAAGAACATTACAGCAACAAAACTGAAGCCTAGCGCACTGGCAGGCCGCTGCACTCTCCCACTTCCGAATGCCCTTACGTAACTGCACCACAATTGTTCCGACCTGTACGAACGCTCTGAACCCTCGCTGCTATAGCCATTATCCGCTGGCTGTTTTAGCCTACATAACTTGAACCTAACTTAGGCCTTCTACTTTACAGGCCTGAGGACAATTAAATAAAAACGTACGCTCACAAGATTGTGCTTCCGTGCTTAGGTCTTTGTGAGTTAAACACAATGCTTAAGTGTGGTTTACTTGAACGCAACAGGCTTTGATGGTTTTGAGGACAGCATTTTAACGGAACTCATTATTGGCCGCCATGTTGGAAGATAAAATTATTCGTCGTTTCAACACAGGCACTTCTGTGTATGACAGCGGTGTTTTCAAAAAAAACGGAAACAGTTTATCCGATACCACAATTTGCACCCTATGCTCTCTATGGAAATGCATCCGTTTGTTCTCCTGAGATATGTCAATATCTTTATTTCCGTTTTATTTCTCACTGCCCTTAATGCGACAACTTATAACACAGCTCATAAATTACATTCCTGAAATCACCAAACGTATACGAAATAATTCTCACTTACTTTTTCTAGCTTTCTCTGGGGTCAACTTATTCGACTTTTCGATGTAAAGATCCCGAACTAGGAGACCATCCCCACGATTTTGTGAGATCCATTGGTTGCATTGAAATGTAAAGGTTTGATTTCGATCAAGGTCTTTCACCATTACCTAAAAAGTTTAAATCATTAGAAGGTTTAAACTGGCGTTTAAGAAAATTAAGATATTGTTTACTTTATGCTGCTAGTCTACCTAGTTTCAAACGCTAATATTTTGGGTTTATTTTTAAGATCGAGAACACCTAGTCGTCATAGGAGGCATCATTCAGGCTTTTAGAAGACCATATTACATTTAATGTCAGAAATGGGTCATTGGTCAGATGGTCAAAATATCCAACCAGAATAGTTGTCTTTCTAATCAACAGAATAGACCAGAGTGCTGTACTTCAATTTCAAGTTATCTGATCACGTGAAATCCGATGGCCTGAAGCCTAACTAAACCCCCTTGACTGTAAATTATTGCAACATCACTTTCTGGCATCCCTCATTTCTGTGCAGACATTAGAGGATATTCAATTGAAACGTACTGAGGTATATAGTAGTACGACTTGCAGCTTTTGCCCTATCGCTATGCACTACAGCAAAGAGGGAATTCTTTCCAAATGCATATATGCCTGAAAAAGTAGATGTGGGTTCAAAATGCTTTGTGGCAACATTGTTAACCAATTATAAGGCTGTTATGTATGTAAAATATCGTACACTTTGCGTCTTTTCATCGCAATTATCTGTGTTTTGCGGAGTTCAAAATGCTGGTAAGACCATTGATTAAAATGAATAGGTATGTAACGTATAGGCAGGTGGTATTGCCGGCCAAGACTAGGGAGACTGCGTTGTCTTTGCCGGAAATACTATCTACTTATACTATTACCATCTGATACGACTGTCAGGGCCTATGGCGAGACTCCAGGCAGAGCGAGACAGATGCGTTCCGTTAGCAGTCGGGTGAAAGTTCAGCAATGAGGTAAGTAAAATTTTCAGTAGGGCAAAATAAAACCGCATTTTCTTGTGCTTGAAGCAACTTGAAAGGAATTTGGACAGAGACCAAGGAGAATATATTGGCGATTTTCGGTTTACTGATTGTCAAAAAAGCAACAGTACTCAGCCGTAACTATGAATAACCTGAGATTCAATCTCATATTCTCTGGTAAGTGGGCGGTAAGTCAGAAGCTAAAAACTAAAATATTCGTGAGTCATTGGATTCTAGTAAGTAAGAATTTAATAAAAATTTGTTTTAGTGAAGACCATATGCTTACCTCCTATATCTTTTTATGAGAGGCGTAATTATTTCGAAGAATGTTCTGATAAGCTACTGAATTTCAAGTTTTGCCGCTTTATCTGAAGCTTTAGATTTTGCCAATATTGCAATGAAACCGAGTTGACCGCACAATTAATGAAAAGGGGTGCTTAAATCTGTGTTTTATGGTTAGAATGGAGAGGTATTTTCTGTGTATCTCTATGTCTCTGAACTCACTACTTCCATTCGCTGGAGGAGGTTCTCCGCTCTCTTTACTCGTTCTCCTGATTTTTTACTGGTCGCATTGGTATAATCATCAGGTGATATTCAATGCAGACATTGAGTCACTTTTTTTCCAAGCAAAAAATAGACTAAGTTGTCTAGATAGAAGTATATACTAACCTTTTCAAGAAACCAATCAGGAGACTGACCCCGATTGTTGTGTCCTACACGGAGCCTTGAAAGCTGATTCAACGGCTGACTACAGTTCACCTCAGCCTCCACAACGGAACCCTCGGAGAAGGTGTATGATGACTTCTCCATGTTGCTGGTGGATGGTCTACCACGCCGATCAACGCGAAGCCAGTGTTCACCGGCTGTTTTATTCTTATCAGCCAATTGAACAAAGACATCCGCGGTTGTTCCTGCCCCTTGCATATTTGCCGTGTAAAACCAGAGTCGATAGTGGGAACCATTTTTGCCGACCTGAGATAAAACTAAATGGAATTGTTGGTGTTGGGTTAGTAATAAGAGCCATTAAATGGTTTTGGGAGTACTGGAATTCCTAGTACATCTAAAGCTTTAGTTGAGTCATGAAAAGTGGTGGAAGTAGAGAGCGAACAAGGACGAGGAGGCAGAGGTTAAATGGTCAAAAAAAATAGTTCCTGGATGTAAAGATATCGAAAAAATTTGACGATGCATGGGAGGTTTCCAAAAACACTTGCCAATGACAGATCGAGTGTGTGCACACATCCCTCGTCACCGCACACTCAATGGCAAACCCTCGAACCTAATTTTAAATACAAGCGGCGAGCTTAATGAATTACAATTTTTCTATCCTCACCCTACTCTTTTTCCTACTTATAATAGTGAACCTGACATCGCCAAATAGCTTTTGCCGAGCAAATAATGCCAAACTGATATTTACCTTTTCAGTTTAGTGTTGTCTTACAACAATTACTGTCCGTAAAGTGAATTAAACTTTGGTCTCACACTGCCCATAACAGGCGTGAATGAAGATAAAGCCGAGGACCTATTAAAATCTGTATCACCGGCCAGATTTGTCCTTATGTCTTTGGATGGGTCAAGTCAGTTCGGCCTGCTTCATTATTTAACCGTTTAATCACCCGCGCCTTCATACGCACACCACTCTGGGTGAATTCGACCCACCTGTTGAGACTACTGGATGCAAGCATTTTCACCAGATCTGAGAGGATTCCATAGCTTTCCTTCCATTAGATCCAGACTGCCAACTGTTATGTCTCGACAATTTGTTTATCAACGGAACGTTTTTGGAAAAACTCGACGGCAGGATAACCTCAAGCGGTACTGCAAGGGCAGTTAAAAGTCTTAAACCTGGCAGATAGGTGGTTTGAACCGTCACCTTTCCTGTTTACTGCCTACTTTGCACTGATTCTGTGCAAATTCTGCCGGAATTACGCTTCCTACCGCCTACTGTAGAGTGTGCGTGCGAAGGTTAAATTACTGACTCATGCTAGGAAGCACGCAAATGCGAAAAGCCTCCTGAGATATATTAAATTAGTGGATAAGTGAAGGTGATGCAATGTGGTAGGTGAAAATCTCCCCCGATGGAGGAAGGAAAAAAGTTCAAAATGTCAAGCTAACGCATACGGCGAAAGCTACTGGGAGGGTTAAGTGCATCTTTGAGAAATATGGCATAGTACACGTGGCCACTGACATGCCCCTAAGACTCAAAATGCGTTTTACTCAAAAAGCCTTGCATCAGGCAAGATGTGGCAAAACTTTTAAAAGTGTATAAAGAAGGGCCAATGGATGTAACCCGACTATATCACCGGTGAGATAAGGCTTTGGGGGAACGCTGAGGGAATTTTTTGGACTCCCAATGGTTGCGTCAGAAGGTGACGCACGTGCAGGAAATGAAGGTGTAAAACGAAAAAATCTTTATCCTGACTATCCTGTGACCACTACTAAAATTCGATATCACTTATGGAAACTGCAGAAGATGTGTGTACTTAATACTTTAAACGAAACCCTAATCGGCGTACTATTGAAAATGTTTAGCAAACTTTTAGACTTTTGACAAAAGTAGCTTATGTAGGCCCACTCATATACCCATAGTCCCACCATTTTGTCCTGCAAAAACGGTGGTTATAGAGTTTTGGGGGTGGGAAAATAGGATAGGCAGAGAAGGAAACTTTTAGACGTAAGTGTAAAGGGAAAAAAGTGTAGTCGAAGTTGCTTCCTTCGGCCGCTGGGAGTACGTTGTTCCGCCTGTAAATTGAAGGTGTGCACGGCGCTTCGCGCCGTGGACTATACTGATCTAACTCGAGAACGGTAAGTTGGACCTCAGATAAGTTGAAGTAGATGACCTAACCACCATTTCAATTTTTCGGAACATTCAAGAAACCTGCAATTTGATAATCGGGTTTTTCCGCAATAAGTTAAGCAATAACACAGATTGGGAAAATCTACAGATATAAATCAAAAGCACTTCTAAATACATTAAAATAAAAAGGCATTTAGCATTTTTTAAAGTATATTCCACTGTGTGTCCTAATTTCCCACCCATACAACCCTAGAACCACCTTTTTCGTAAGAAAATATGCAGGGAGTAGGGATTAATGAGTAGGCCTACATAAGTTACTGTTGACAGACTATTTTCTGTTAAGTCATAATGCAACAGGGAGAAAATCGGCTTAGCTCTAGGTCCCAGTGTTTCCTTCAAATAGTTTTATACGTGGATTTAATTATGTTTGTCATTAAACTGGAAATTTCTATGTTTTTTGGCAGCAACGTTCATTTCCGAACAATCTCTTAAAGAATATCTAAGAAAGACAGACTGGGTAATTGAAAAATCAATACGTTTACTCAGCACTTAGACAAAACGGTTCAAATCATGGGCATTTGTTTACTTTTCATTAGCTTGAACGTTACTTATATTTTTAAAGTGTTTGCAACGTTTCATTAGCCGCAAAGCACGTTAGATAATTTGAGCTCACTCGGCCAAATTTGACTTGTAGTGAAAAGGAACTGAAGCGCTCGACCTCTCTCCTACTGCTCGTGCATTTTTCACCTATAAACTGACGCTTCTGAATGTTTAACTTAAAGCTTTTTGCGTATATTTTTCTTTGAAAGTAAGGGCTTGTTAGTGGGCACCTGTTTGTCTCTAATCCATGGTTTGTCGCGTTGCGACTTTGACTTCATAGCTTACGTACTGCATATCCGGATGCACTTATTTCGCATGTCATAGCCTAGATAATATATTCTGTTTTACTAATAGTCCGTGGGTTCTTTGTAACTGCTGACAGCACTAGAGTTATTTCATGTTCTTTTGCCCTCGGTGAAATAGTTACATCCATTCATTTATGTCAACTTGAGCTTTTTTCAACTGATTGCTTGTTTCGTCAATTCTCTTCATTTAGGAGATTGTCCAAGTTTACACTTTCAGTCTGTGACTGCTGGTTACTTGCCTCACGATCAGTGAACACAGTTAAGTACGGACAGTTTAACCTATGATTTCGACAATGTCCACTGTGTGCTCCACAGATGACTTACGCATGGTTTAGTTTTAAGTGATAGTAGACTTGCGTTAGACCTAACGCATTCACTTTTCCCTTTCCTGCCTGTGCCTGATGTCAGGAAAGAGTCAAGAAGACCAGAGGGGGGGAGTGGGCACAGGTGAGAGGCGCGGCTGGAGCCGTACCGTCTAACCCAGATCCCATGGAGTGGGATTTTCATAGGGCTACGGGTGGCTGCGGCCTGAGCCTGCACATACGCGCGTCACTAACGCCTTCCCCCTCCCCTTGATGTTCGGCATTTCTTATGGGAGTGCAGGGCGAAGATGATCTGACGTGCTCTGATCTGGTCCACGTGTTGATCCAGCACATCTATGCTGCGGCCTGTTTAGGTGGCACAAAATTAACTACCAACAACGAATTAGCAACCAGTGCACCTGGAGTATAAGGCTTACGTAATTCGTCTCCCAGAAAGTTGACTTTCAGCTTTAAAAGTTGGCTTTCAGTTTGTTCAATTTAAAGCTCCCGAATGTGTTCGGTTGAATGCGAAAGAATACAATCACCCAGTTCATCCGTATGGGGACTTAAATGCTAGAAAAGCATTATCTACCATAAGATAGCTACGTCTAACCAAAAGATAGAAGTTTAAACTTCTGAATGTACCACAGGTGACTTCAAATCCATAAGAGGACAAAAGAAGCAAACCCACTATCGAATGATCAATGTGCCAGAGTGCATTTCACCACCTTGTACTGTGATTGATATAGTTGGTATTGCCAGAAAAGACAAGGGAGAATAAAATTGTCATTTATGGCTTACTAGCCGTCGTTAGCCAGCCATACTCAACTACAAATGATGCACCACCTGAGACTCGAACTGGCGACTTTTTTCGATTAGAGTCTAACACTCTTACCATTGGGCCACGAGCTTGTTGTCTTGCCGGTTTGGGTCGGGAGGTATTGGCATTCGTTGATGAAAGTTCACCGACCAAGAACGAAACTCACTTGTCCCGCTCTGTCTTTGGTCTTATTTCTCGAGCAGTAAGGCAGAGCGGGACCAGTGAGTTCCGTAAGTGCTCGGTGAACGTTCATCAACGAATGCCAATATCAATTAATGTCAGTTGGCATTGCCTTAGAAAACGAGCAAACACTGCATTCGCAGTTTTTGCTCTAAAGTGAATGTATGTTTAATTCAATGATTTCCTGAGTATAAACGTGTGCTGTTCTGAGTTACTAGACACAATTTCAGCCAAGCTAGCGAACAGCCACCCACAATGAGCACATGGCACATTCTCGTATCCGATGTATTCGGTAGAGACCATCAGAGCCGTCATAGGTTTTTCAGAATACAAAAACTCAATACGACTTTTCTCAACTTCATGACATAATCTAATTAATTCCCATGCCGCAGATGGCAAAACGTTAGCGATGTATCTCCGTTGTTACGGAAACGTTTTTGTAAGATAAAATCTCAATACGTTTAAGGAAGCGTACAGAGATATTCGGATATTTACGGACAGGAGCGACCAAATATGCCTTTAAACTTTTTGATTGACCTGTTTCCCTTTAGTTTCCTCATGAAAATATTCTGATGACCGTGGTATTTCGGTGAACTCAACTAGATTCCCACATCTTGCAAACAGCAAAGACAAGAAAGCGCAGCCACTTTTCGTTGACCGCGTGTTGCCGCCTTAGACCAGTTCTTTCATAAGCAATAAGAATATTCTTTATGCATGAACTAATCATGATCGTGATGGTCGATTGTTTAGTCAGATATTTTCAAATGCATAAAGAGAACGAGACTGTATTTTGCTTGTTTAAAATTATTTCTATAGGCCTTTTGGAATTTAATGTCTATTGAACCTTCACATCTACGATCGAGGCCCACTTTCTTTCGGGCTCTTATAGGAGGTTATAATCAGGCGGTTCTATACGTGATTCTTTAAGGGTTTTGCTGTTCTTTAAAAGTTATTTAATAATTACAGTTAGCACAGTTTTTAATAGTTCAATTCTAATTTGTAGACAGAACCATACCCAAAGCGATTTTTTCCTGAAAAAAATCAAATTTCAACTTCATTCGTAGATGTGTTGGGTTGTGTGCACCCCTTTATTTCTAATTCACAGAAACAGTTTCTGTCTTATTCTTGTTGAAAACCGAACCGGCTTATCTTGCAACCTAGCAGAAACAGAAGGAGTTCCTTCCCTTCGAAGTTTAACCGAAACTACTATGGTAGTATTTTGTGAAGTAATATTCCACTACATTTACGATCGACACCTATGCAAAAACCGGTGTAAACTTCACTCGGTTTACTGTTTGCCTTATACTGCTGCAGACCGGAGTAGTCTATTCTAGAAGGGCGTCGAAATTTGTCCTTAAAATCCCAGTCTCCTGTGCTGCGTATTCGTTTTAGAGAAAAGAATGTAATCTCAATCTTAGCAGTGGTACGTTCTACAAACTCTATGGAGCATCGGTACCTTTCAGGGAACAGAATTGCAGTTTTTATGCTAAACGTCTGGTATTTGCATGTGCAAAGTCAATTGGAAACCTTACATCCCCCAATGTATGAATAAGAAATAAAAATGGAAACCTACACCAAATTTGGTTGCAGGAAGACAAAGCATCGGTTACTCCTCCATACTGTACTGATGAGCTAATCATAAAGAAACAGTCAATATCATCTCGGCAACCTTAACGAGAATCATGCTAGTTTTGCGGTTTTCGGAAACTGTTACTAGCCTCAGGTGGAGTTCTGGATTGGTGAACGTTAAATATCTATGCGCCGAATTTTAATTATGGATAACAAGCTATTTTTCCTTACATGACTTTTCTCACATTTCTTCCTGGTTTGCCTCATGCTTGTATTATTAAGGAAGAGTAATGAGAAGAACCAGATTTACCTCCGTTGTGGCCGTTTTGAATTTCACTGAGGGCAAAGGTTTTACTGCTCTTCAGGGCACTCTGCTCCCCTCTCAACCAGCTCCCGCAGTTGAAGATGTACTGC
>UYRU01042002.1:15390-26623 GCA_900617775.1 Dibothriocephalus latus | reverse complement strand
TACTACTACTACTACTACTACTACTATTTCTACTGCCGCTCGATGGTGATGCAACATACTGATGATAGAACTCATAGTATTATTGATGCTAAGAGTAGTTACAAATGACGGGACTATAAGTCAACGATCGGTACATTGCCCCCTCCATGTCAACGAGAATTTTAAATATGGATTTGTGCTATGTTGTATAAATAAATGCTTAACGCCCGGAGCACATTAGAGCTTGCCTTATTTTTCACCGTATCATCCAAATCCATTAAGCCGTGTCAGTTGCTTCTTGGGTAAAACCACATTCATTTCGCGCCTTTTATGCATGGACATTGCGCATAGCTTACCCAGAATACGTCCCGTCACCACCCCACCCCTCCCGATCCGAAAAGCCAAGGTCCTGAACGCACCGACCCCTTCCATGCTGGCGGCATGAGAACGAAGAGGTGACCAAGTAATACCCCTCTCTTCCCCCGTCTGCCCCGAGAACCTTAAAACTACTGCCCATGACTGACGATTTCATTCGCTCTGTCAACATATTGGCGATCAATGAGCGAAGACATAATTTCGGAACCGAACTATCTAATACTTTGTTTATTAGCACTAGTCAAGCAATCTACTTTACTTTATAGTACCTCACTTTAACTATATATCTTCCAAGGAAAGCTCCTATTCCCCTTCACCTAGCTTTATTTGCCCAACCGTCAATTCCGCAGAATAAGTAAACCTCAGCGACAGATATAATCTCCTCAACTTGATCACTTGATTTGTAGATTATTATACATTTGTCGCTCGCTTTTAACTCCCACTTGGATAATTATACGTAACAAATGACTTGAATGAACTAGCCATGAAGAAGTTTGCAATCAACTCAGGAATCGAGCCGGCAACAGTAAGAGCGGGTAACACAAGTTCGAAAATTGCCTTCAAGACCTCTTAGGTTAGTGAATCACAGCAACAATATTTCTAAAAATATTATCCTATCTTCGACTGTCACGTCTTTAAGTGTGAATTTGAAACGAACGGGTAAAAAGCGTGTTATTTCAGAGACGACACCTTCCTCATCCAAACCGCTTCATGTACCTCACCTTGTTTGACTCTTCACAATCGCTACATCCTATCTTCGTGGGTTGGCATTTTGCCGAGGCCGTCAATGTTTTCCATTAAGGGGTTTAACGCGCCCATAATTACACATTTTGCAAGCGCTTGTAGTAGTTACTTGCTTAAGAGCAGGACTTTAATTTACCGTTTTGCATTATAGCAATGTTCTCCATGTCGGCTCAAGGTTCTGCCGGTAAGCTGCTGTAGGAAATGTACATTCCTTAAATGCCGGAAATATAAACCGGACAATTTCTTCAATGCTCGAGGCTTTCATGCACCATATATTCGCCTGCATTTCTTAACAACCAAGTCTCCTTGATGGAAAAAAATTCGACCCTGTTGTCAATGTACTTTTTTAAAGTTATACGCCTCAAGCTATACCTCTGATATGAGTAAAATTTGTGGCTGGTCATCCTTCATTTAAATCTTGCATAAAGAGGCGCCCAGTATGGGTATTGGAGGAAAAAATGCAGGCTTTGGCGCCTTCGGTACGTTGGGTGTAAAACAGGTTGATTTTCAGGGTAAATTTCTGCTCTCAAGACAAAATCATATTTCTGGGAAAATTCCAATGTTACGATTGAAAAGTTAGCTTTGCAAACTCATTTTTTCAGCAATTAATCCTCAGTTTGATACGTTGACCGCGAAAGTGTTATCGTCATTTAGGTACGACGGAGACAGTGTTTTTAGGACGCTGTGTCTTCTAATTTTGAAGCACGCGAAAAGCGTTTGACTGTCTTCTGGGACGTCGAGCGGCCCAGGTCCGCCGCCCGCTCTCGGTTATGGAAGACAGATTGCTGGAATCAGTGCATTTTACAACAAAAAGGTGCTGGTTAGTACCCTAACTGAATTGCCCATGCATTTAGCTGTGCCTACAGTCCGTTTGCAGAGGCCTTAGCAGCATAGCACGGGTGCTCAGTGTATGACTTGAAAGGCCTCGCTCGCGTCCAAATAGGTATTTTGGCACAACCTTGAAAAATATTTCAATATTGCTTTTTAATGCAAATTAAAGCAGAGACTAAATCAATTTAGAGCCGAGATCTTTTTGCTTGACTAGCAGCAATTAAATTGGTTTCCTGAAAAGATAGAGTAGGCATTACCGTACCCGATCCAGCGTGGGCAACTTTGTCCTATGCACGCCTGAACACCGCCTAATCCAGACCTTTTTGCCATTTCTACCCTAATACCTACACTCACGCACCGTTAGCCTTCGCTCAAGAAGACCGGGACTGATAATGTTACTACTATTTCTACTGCCACTTGATGCTGATGCAACGGGATGATAATAGATCTGACAAGAAGAAGACTCGATCGCTAGGACAATGTGTTTATTCGCCTGACGTTTTGACATCCGTCGCGGATTCATCATCAGAGACATGAGTTAGAAAACAGTAGCAGAGGCGTGTAATGCCTGCACAGCAGTTTGCAGTATTTATAGGATACAGTCATTACTGCAAATATACAGCGACAATTAACGTTCATGGCCTACTTGCGCGTGGATACTTGGTTAGCTGCTCGCGGGCTCTGACCTGTTGAACTTCCATCACGGGCGGTAGGATCAGGCGTGATGATTGCTCGGTCGTCTGGCCCTCCGGTGTTGGCATACGGTGAAGCGGTGGCCTGGCCGTTCTCCAAGTGACGACTTGGTTTGTGCAAATTGAGTCTCAGCATTGAACATGGATTTGGCAAATCGTTGCACTTGTTTATGGATTGGGGACCCGTGAACCATGACTGAAGCAGTTCTCGGCTCACCCGATTCTTAACCCTTGCGATAATTTTGGCCTCATGAAATTTGAAAGTGTGGCCGGGTCTCGTCGAATGGACCGCAACTTGAGAACTGGCATCATTTCGGCGCACTGCTGCCGCTTATTCGGCAATTCGTGTCTTGAGAAGTCTGACAGTTTCACCGAAATGGTTGCTTCGACCACAACTGCACCAGATCCTCTAGACGACCATAGATGTTTCTTGCCGTGTTAGTGGGTCTTTCGGCTTCATTAGCTGACGCCTTATGGTTGCCAACCGGCCTGTGTGCGACTCCAACTCCATGTGGTGCGAGACGGCGACCGACGGCTTCCGATACGTTTTTGTGGTACGGGATCGCTCCCCGGATGTTGGTGTCGGTGCACCTTTGTTAGCCATCTCGTTTGCACAAGCACTGGTTGACGAAGTTGCCTGGGTAGCAACCTAACTCTGAACACCCGTCACTGCTATTCTACCTTGGCAAATTTATCTCCTTCATCGCTGCAGTGCGTCTCAGCACGCCGATAGAGCGTGTTTACGCAGGTGCGTTTGTGGCTGATTGGGTGGTTGCTCTTGTAAATGAGTACTTGCAGCATGTTTGTCGCTTTCCTGAATACTTTTGTCTTGAGACCATCACAATCTTTGCGACAGACGAGGACATCAAAAAGGCTAGCTGGTTGTTGTCTTCCTCCATCGTAAATTGGATGTCCGGGTAGAGGCTGTCGATACGTTCCTTGAACGTGAACATCTGAACCAATTCGATGACGACGAAGGTGTCATCCACATACCGCGCCCAGAATTTAAGTCCGTGGTTTTGGAAAACCAGCGACTCCAGCCGTTGCAGGACCGCCTCGGCTATGAGTCCCGAAATCTGTGAAACCATCGTTGTACCCTTCGCCTGCTCGGAAACCGTTCAAACAAACGTAAATTACGTCCGGTGACAGAAGTTAAGAGTTCTAGGATTTGCGCATGTGCATCGTATTTGTTTCGTAGGATTAATTCGACGATCTCGACTACCAGATCCTCAGGGATAGAAATAAAAACGAACATGACATCGAAGGAAACCATGATATCACTTGGCAAGGGACTTACCCCTGTAAGGTTCTACAAGGATTGTATTGATAGCGGACGGTGGCCTGCGAATCAGCAGTCAGAAATTTGAGACGCGGAAACAGCCACTTTGCTAGTCCGTACGTAGCAGTGCCTTTTAGTGATGCGTCAAAGAGGAGCGCCTTCCTTGTGCACTTTAGGGAGGCCATAGAAGCGGGCCTAGACCGTTTCTTGTGCCGTCGCCATGCGTCGGTCAGACGGCGATATTTGCACAACCGTCAATTCCGCGGAATGAGTAAACGCCTGCGACAGATAAATGTTCCCATCTGGATCCCTTAATTTGCCCATAAATATCTTTTTCGCTCGCTTTTGACGCCTACCTGGACAATTATACGTAACAAATGAGTTGAATGAACCAGCCATGAAGAAGTTTGGAATCAACGCAGGATTCGAACCGGCAACTGTAACAGTGGGTAAAACAAGTTTGAAAATTGCGTTCAAGATCTCTTAGCTCACCGAACCATAGCAAGAGTATTTCTAAAACCGTTATCCTGTCTTCGACTGTCTCGGCATCAAGTGTGAAATTGAAACGAAAGGCCAATAAACGTATTATTCCAGAGACCAATCTTTCGTCATCCACTCTGCTTCATGTAATTCATCTTGTTTGCCTCTTCCCAATCGCTACATCCTCTCTTCTTGATTTAGGAGTTCGTCGAGGCCGTCAATGTTTTCCACAAGGGGTCCTATCTCGCTCATAATTACACACTTTGGAAAAGGTGTCTTGAGGGGCCTCGGGCGCGTCAGATTAAGACATATAACACAGCCGCGAAGAACATTTCAACATTCATTTTTATTACAAACTAAACAAAGATTATAGCACTTAAGAGTTAAGTTCTTTTTGCTCGACCAAAACCAATTAACTTATTTTCCCGAATCTTAACCTATGCTTCCGATGGCCGAGCATTACGCAAGAAGTATAGTGATGAAGCAAATTATTATTTATTGCCTTGAATGCACATTTCTTCAGTCTGTAAACTCCACCCATTCGAATTATGAGTTGTTGTCAATCTGAGTTGATATCAAAAGCTAGAATGTGCATTCCAATTTAAAACGTTCACCTTCGATATCAACTAGGAGTTCGAATATCGATTTGTGCTATGTTTTATAGATAAATGTTAAAGGCGCGGAGCATATCAGAGCTTGCCTTATATTCCGCGCACTCATCCGAATCCATTAAGCAGTGTCAGTTGCTTCTTGGGTAGAACCATATCCATTCCGCGCCTTTGATGCATGGACATTGCACATAGGGTACCCAGATGCGTCCCGTCACCACCCCCTACTCCCGATCCAAAAAACCGACGTCCTGAACACACAAACACTTCCATGCAGGTGGCGTGAGAACGAAGAGGTGACCAAGTAATATCCGTCTCTTCCCTTGTCCGTCCCGAGAACTATATAACTACTGCACATGACTGAGCATTTCATTCGCTCTGTCGACATATCGGCGATCAATGAACAAATACATTTTTTCGCCAACATTCCTTTCTAGGATTTTGTTTATTAGCACTAGGCAAGCAATTGACGTTACTTTATAGTACCCACCCTTAATTATATATCTTCAACGGAAAGTTCCCATTCGCCTTGACGAATCTTGATTTGAACAACCGTCAATTGCGCAGAATTAATGAACCCCAGCGACAGAAAACACTTCTTCCGCTTGATCCCTTGATTTACACATAACTGTGTTTGTCGCTCGCTTTTATCCTCTACTTGGACAATTATACGTAGCAAATGAGTTGATTGAAACAGGCATGAAGATGTAGGAAATCAACTCGAGATTTGAACCGGCAACATTTAGAGCGGCTGAAGCAAGTTCGAAAATTGCCCTTAGAGCTAATGGCTTAGTGAATCACAGCAACAATATTTCTGAGACCATTATGCTGTCACGGCTTCAAATATGAATTTGAAAAGGACTAGCAAAAGCGTATTATTCCAGAGTCCACCACTTCCTCATCCAACCCGTTTTATGTACCTCACCTTGTTTTCCTCTTCCTAATCGCTACGTCCCATCTTTGTGGGTTGGCATTTTGCCGAGGCCATAAATGTTTTCCACATGGGATCCTATCTCGCTTATGATAACACACTTTGCAAAAGGTGACTTGAAGAGCCTCGATCACGTCAAAGTAACACATATGACACAGATGCGAACTGTATTTTAACATTCATTTTTCATTGCAAATTAAACACAGATTATAGCACTTTACAGTTCAGTTCTTTTTGCTCGACCGAAACCAATTAACTTGTTTTCCCGAATCTTAACCTATTCTTCCGATGGCCGAGCATTACGCAAGAAGTATAGTGATGAAGCAAATTATTATTCATTGTCCTGAACGCACATTTCTTCCGTCTGCACACTCCACCCATTCGGATAATGAGTAGTAGTCAATCTGAATTGATATCAAACGCTAGAAAATGGATTTCAATTTAAAACTCTCTCATGCATAGTGGAAGCATACTCAAGATTTCTTGTTTTAAAAATTAAACTTATCTTTAGTAAAATGTTGATATTTATAAGTCTCTCGTTTAATTTTTATACGACTACGTCAATTTTAATTTGGCATTACAGGGGCGACAGCTGTGCCAACTGCCCAGACAGGCCCATTCGGCAGTGCTGCAGGTACGTTAAAGAGGACTTTTTTCCAACGTCCCCTTTTTCAGTGCATTTTCCGCTGTTTGCAAAACCACTTTATACGCATGTAGATGAAGGCAGCATATTTCGGCCAGTATTTCCGCCCCAACGTTGCCGTGGGTCAATACTTATTCTTTCAAAAAGTTTCAGGTCACGATGGAAAATTTAGACTGTCAGGCCAATATATTGAGCGAGAGTATTTAATCGCCAGGGATGTAAAACGTTTAGATAATTCAGGTTTAGTCGAACAGTTAGTCCCCACGCCGCCTGTGTGGCGCAGTCGACCTGCTAAGGGCGGTGTGATTGGGTGGTTGGGGATACGAGGGTAGATTGTAGCGATGTCCGTGTGTCTAACAGGCAGAGTGCCTGTGGCTGTTATTAGGGGTTAGAGCAGCGTGCGATTAGCGACGGTAGTTGGACAAAGAAAACAGACCACCTGTATCCACGTTATTCGACAACATGCCGTTCACCGTAGCCCATCTTCACTATCTCAGCTGATGCGTGCATCCATTTACGTACACAATTAGGGCAGACTGCTGACGATCATCATGGTTTGACCATCGATTTCGCCGGTGTTCACCATGTGATTTGAAACCTCGCAGGCCTATTCCACATTCTACATCTTCACCCGCCTGAGCTGGGGAAAAGACAAAGTGTACATTACCGAACCCTGTCTAGCTTGGGCAAAGTTGTGCAATGCACGCACGAATGCCGCCTAATCCATAATCTTGTGCAAATGCTACCACAATACCTACACTCACGCACCGTAAGCCTTTGCTCAAGAAGACCGAGACTAATACTCTTAATGCCACTTCATGGTGATGCAACTTAATGATAATAGAACTCATTGTATTATTGCTACTAAGAATAGTCAAAAGTGATGCGAATTAAAGTCAGTTATGGGTATATTATCCTTTCGATGTCAACTGGTAGTCTAAATATGAATTTTTGCTATTTTGTGTAAATGAAATTTAAAGGCCCGGAGCACATCAGAGCTTCCTTTATAACCGCCCTCTCATCTCAATCTATCAACCTATGTCAGTTGCTCCTTGGGTAGGACCACATTCATTCAGCCTGTTTCATGCATGGACATTGCGCCTAGCGTACCTAGAATGCGTCCCGTCACAACCCCCCCTCCTCCCTGGCGATCCAAAGAAAGCAACGTCCTTAACACATCGACCCTTCCATGCAGGCGGCGTGATATCAAAGACGTATCTTACTAATACCCCTACCTTCCCCCATCTGTCCCGAGAACCATGTAACTACTGCCCGTGACTAACGATTTCATACGCTCTGGCAACATATCGGCGATCAACGAACGAAGACATATGTTCGCCAACCGAACTTTCTAATACTTTGTCTAATAGCAGTTGTCAAGCGATTCACGTTAATTTAGAGTACCCACCCCTAATTATATATCTTCAACGGAGAGCCCTTATTCCCCTTGACGTAGCTTTATTTGCGCAACCGTCAATTCCGCAGAATAACTAAACCCCAGCGACAGATAAACTTTGTCCCCTTGATTTGGACATAACTATTTTGGCGCTCACTTTTAACTCTTACCTGGACAATTATACGTAGCAAATGGGTTAAATGGCCCAGCCATGAAAGAGTTTGGAGTTAACTCAGGAGTCGAACTGGCAACAGTAAGAGCGGGTGAGACCTAGTTCGAAAATTGCGTTCACGACATTGCACCCTCGATGTCAGGTAGGAGTTTGAATATGGATTTGTGCTATGTCGTGTGTATAAACGTTTAAGGCCCGGAGCACATCAAAGCTTGCCATATTTTCCGCTCTCTCATCGCAATCCATCAAGCTGTATCAGTTGCTTCTTGGGTAGCACCACATTGATTCCGCATGTTTGATGCATAGGCATTGCTCATAGCGTACCCGGAATACTTGCCGTCAACCCCACTCCATCTATAAAACCGACGTCCTGAACACGCTGACCCTTTCATGCAGGTGGCGCGAGAACGAAGAGCTAACTAACCAACTAATACCCCTACTTTCCCCGTCTGTCCCGAGAACCATATAATTATAGCCCATGACTGACGATTTCATTCGCTCTGGCAACATATCGGCGATGAATGAACGAAAATATATATTCGCTAATCAAACTTTCTAATACTCTTTTTTATTTGCAATAGGCAAGCAATTTACGTTACTGTATAACACCCACCTTTAATTATATATCCTCAATGAAGAGCTCCTATTTCCCTTTACGTAGGTTTTTTTACACCACCGTCGTCAACAGAGGCACCAAAGGACATTCTGTTGACCGTTGCTGAGCTACAGAATTTTACTGGTTTTTGGAAACTTGAAGCAGAATTGGCTGATCTCCTTGACTGTCAACTAGAGATGCTGAAGTCCACAAAGCCACGAAAGTGTGAGTATAAATACTACAATATTTTTTACCTACTGTCATCATAGCAGGCTTTATTTATTTTTCCTGCTTTCATTTTTAATTTGTTGCACTTCAGTGTTTGTAATGGTGGTAATATTAGTATAATTTAGATTTGCCACCGTGATAGTTACGATGCCGTTACATTTTAGGGAGTTTTAAGTTGACTCGCCTACTTGGAGTCATTTATAACCGCATTAACTGAACGTTGTAGCGGAGCTGCACTTTGAAAACAATAGGTGGTAAGTATTCACTCGTTAAGACAGAGACGTTCCAAAGTCGCCTCTGACACTTGTTCTCGTTGTGAAATAGAAGACGACTCGATCACTGGGACGTTTCGAAATCTATCGTAGATTCATTATTAGAGACATACTTACAGAACAGTACCAGAAACAGTATGTGTGTGCACAGGGTTCTGCCACAAAATCTAAAAAATTGATATAGGACTACAGTGTTTGCTGATTTGTTGTCTCAACAATGACCATCTGGCACAGGACGATGTAGCGGCCTCTTCTGAGACTATCTCTATGATGATAAATCTGCGACGGATTTCTAAACGTCAGGCAAATAAGTTTATTGTCCCAGCGCTCGGGTAATCTTCCACTTCTTAATTTCTTCCTGGAACTCGCATGTTCGCTTGTATTAGCAACTTGTTCTCCTTTAGTTAAATGCAATAATATTCATTCAATGGCTTCTATTCAAGCGCCCTAAGTGCTACACTTGAAGGTTAAGGGCGTAACGAAGGTCGACTGTGAATGGCAGCAGATAAATGTTCGATTTGCCCGATAGACACGAAAGGTCGGTACACGCCACGGAGCAGAAGTGACCCTACTGAAATGCCGAACGTCACAGGTAAAAAACTGAGATTTAACCGGCAGTACGAGATAATACTAAAAACTTAAGTGTTTTGGAAGGTGGCTGTGTGGATACATATATCACGAATTGGCGAGGTAGCATACAATCATCGTCCAATAAGACCGTTCCACACATTTGACGTCGGGCAAGGAAGGATATTTTCGGTCGCATGGACTTCCACAGATCTATGGTTACGCGTGGCCGAGACCGGTTACATCTAAGAGCATAATAAACTGCTGATAGGAGCGATATTAACCTTGATTACTGTCAAGCGCGGAAATAGTAGCCTGCGAAAAAAAGGAGTAAAAAACCAAGGCAGCGGACATATACAGTTGACATTTATGTGACCACTTCTATACGCCCCGAAAAAATACCTAGGCGTTTTTTTTCTAATTGTCTGCTCCTTGTCTGCTTTTTTTTCACATCACTGGCTCGTGCCATTTGGCAAGAACATTACCGGAGGTATTATTCCTCAAGCACCCATTACCCCTTTCGCACTAAGGGTTTGCGCTATTTTTTTTCTATTTTTTTACCTGGACAGATTTTTCACACAAACTTGTATCAAATGCTTCATTTTTAACACGTGGCATACCAAGAAGTGCGTGTTAACATATAGGTCGTAAAAATATAACGACCTACCTTTACTTTCAGTAAAGTGATCCGAACTGGACTAAACAGCAGTAAGCTAAACCTTGCCTGGCTAAAGTCGTTTTATTCAATAACACGGGCAAAAAGTAGAAATTGCAACTCTTTCCACTATTCCGGTTGCCATTCGCTAATTTCCAGGGAAATAAATGTGACTGTTATCCGTACGCTCACGTTAAGCCTTAACGTTAAGTATCGGGCATGCATTAACTTCGGAGCAAATTTCGGTTAGGTTTTAGGGCGAGGGATCAATTTTTAAATAGGGAGTCGTGACGCCAGATTACTAAAACTTTCTGGAAATGTGTCCTTGGTCGTTTTTATTTCCGGTGAAGGATGGTCTTAAGACGAAAAGCATCATCGTCGAGAAGAAAGGCTGGCTAATGATCTTCTGTTGATCTGATCTGCGCTGCAATATTTGTTGATTAAAATCCCTACAAATCAATATCTCCAAACAGATTTTGCTCCACATAAGCTACTCCGTCTTGTCTGATGGGCATGAAAACTGAAATAATAAAATACAGTCTTGTTTTCCGCCCATGGGAAATAATGATGTCAATATCTGCACCCACTATGCATCATAGTGGCAAATGATTATGCCGGTCTTCATGTTTGCTCTACCCTACAAGTGTGGTCTTAAGACGGCGTCAGCGTCTCATTGACCTGACGGCTACGAGTATAGCGCCAAATAATTTAAACTGAGATTAAATTTTCCTATGCTCTAGGAGGCTGGTTCGTGCGTATTCTCATGCATATTTTTATGATCACATC
>UYRU01041999.1:15567-33792 GCA_900617775.1 Dibothriocephalus latus | reverse complement strand
ATCCTGCTTCCAGTCTTTTTGACTCTGTCTTGACACCGTACACAGGTGGATGAGGGAAGAGAGAATGAGGTAGATGTTACGCAAGTCTACTTTCGTTATAATCCAGTGAAGGTCACCGTGCCTGCATCACCCTGCTCGGTGAGGACCAATTGTTGTATCAGTTGGAAGACCACCCCAGCAATCAGACCTGACAGGGGGAAGTCCATTGGAGTGCCTTTCATTCATTCATTTCATTGTCTACCAAATGTGGAGTAACATTTAAGGCAAGCTCGTTGTAGTTCAAGCAAATGTTCGAACTTCAGTGACCTGTTCCGTTTTTCAAAGTGTTTGGTCGAAAGTTGTCTTACAACGTCAATCGCTAAGTGCTATGAGATGGAATGGAAGAATGTTACCACATCAAACGATAAAATAGATTCATTTGACCGTAAACTGAGGTGTTTTATCCGTCCAAGGAACTGCTTGACAGAAGCTACGTTTGTTTATGAGCCTACTACCAAGAACTTAAGGTGACCAGACATCCACTTTGCCAAACCATATGTAGGAGTGTCAGGAAAGGAGTTGATGGCATAAGCGGTATAGATTCTTTGAGCACTTCTGGCAAAGCAACATTTAATACTTAGATTTCCATCCCCGAACTCTCGGCTTCGCAAATGTGAACAACCTAATGTTTCCATTTTAGCAATTAAATGACGAAACAGCGAATCGTATGTCGGGCCAGTCTGAAATGCAGACCCTCAAGGAGGAAATCGAATTTCTTCGACGGGTTCATCAGCAAGAACTAGGCGAGCTGCATCGCTCACTGGAAGAGGTGGGCCGCGGTGTGGATCGCGAGGTCTGGCAGAGTGAGATGAGCCAAGCCATTCGCGACATCCAGGATCGCTACGACATTCAGCTGGAAAAATTACGCACGGACATGGATGAAATGTACAATGCACGGGTGAGTGGAACAAAAAGTCTAAACTACGAGTTGTTCTACAGAATCGGAAGGCAAAAGTACCCTCGTTTTAATTTGGCATACGATTTGACATTCTGCACATGGTGGGTATATTTTCAGGTAATTTATGAAGCATCGTAAGTACTATCCATCACGTAGAAATGCCACTCAACAGTCGCACATGACAAACTAAATGCCTTTGAGTCTCATAATCGGCGGCTTCATGAAGTGGAAAAATGTGTCGAAGAATACAGGCTAATAGTAATTCCCAAGCATGATTTAAAAATAACATATATAATATTATAATATATAATAATATAATATCTATAACCACAGACCAAGAAGTAAGATTTTCCGACTTTACGTCAAAACCCTTTAGGCAAACTACTTTCAGCTTGGAATCGTTAATCTAACCAAAATGTAATTTTCAGTATGAGTACATGAAGCCAATACCGAGTCAGTTTACTCATATTCGTCTTTAAATTTCGCCACGGTCAAAGTGTACCTTTAATGTGAAGCCTTGAACATTCTTCTCGTTGCATAGAGGAATGAAAGTACCTAAACTCGATCAAATGACGCACGTTTAAATCAGGTGAAACACGAGAAAAAATTGAGTTACTATAGTAATTTACATTTGGGATCGCAAATCTTATGGGCACAAATATCACTTTGGTTTTCTTGGTTTGCCTAAATTTTAACGATAGGCCGTAGGTATCTCAGAGTTGCATAATGCTGCAAGCAATTGCTCGAAGGTTCCTAAAGCTGCTTTGAAAATAATTTCGCTTTGGAATTATGTGAATGTTAAGTTGTATTTGCTTATCAGGCAACCAGGACAAACCATTGACACTGTTATGTATAGAAGGGTGTTTGATGATCGTGAATACAGCGAGTTAAGAAAACCACAGAAAAAACAAGGCACATCATATGACCCACTTGGCAAAATTTCTGGGCTTTGAATCTACAACAGCTGGGGTAAAGCTAAAAACAGCGAAAGCTCTAACCCCACCCAAAGGTGATTAAAATCACGGTTATCCTTGTGGCCTCCTATCGTAGGTGACTTCATCGTCTGCTGTACTTAAACCTCCCGTTTACTGTCGTGGGTTCAAATATCATCAGAGTTTTCCCTAACTGGGTTAAGGGTATTTCTATAATGCACCACCCCCCATTTAACAAGTTAAGATCGGCATTAACAACCTAATCTGTGGACACGTTTCTTGAGAATTTACATCAAGCCATGGTCTACTTCTCCTCAGCGGTCGTGAATATTGCCCATAATGTTGTCCATATATTGATTTAGTGTGAAATGCAGACACAGCTCATATGCTGTTTCGATTACAGAGATGCACTGATCGTGTGCAGAAAATAACAAAATTCGCAGGATTATCGGCATCCTGGGTTATGGGTCGGCAGACTGGCCCAACTAAAAACCACAGAAACAGCTTAGACCACAGTTCCTAAACAATTAGCTGTTTGGTTAATTTGGGGAAATTAATCAAGTGGGAATGTCCTTCCATCAAGTAGATTGACGTAAATCAGATCGGACAGTATAGTCGTCCAATACATCTAAGATAAACTACAGAATTAGGTGTACCGGCTGTGGATACTCAAATAAAAAGAAGTGCACTTTCTAATTTAACGAAAACTGGTTAATTAATGGATGTATAGAATGTTTTGTTATAGGGAACATGAAGACACATTCTAATGAACATGAGTGGAAGTTTAGAGGAAAACGCAAACTTTATACCATTAAGCTACGTGCGTACTGACTTACATTTTAAAGGTGACCAAGTGCAGTTAGGACAGCATTCACTAATTTTCCTATATGCGGTTACCTTAGGTCATACCTTCAGTAGCGACTAGCAGAAGATGGAATTGGCCACAAGCGTATACCAGGCAGCTGAGAAATTTAACTTGATTAAAAAGCACCTGGCCCTTCCACGTACATCTGAGATGCATAATATTTGTATAATGTTAGCGGAAACGTTACATCTCAAATACTGTTTTATATAGTTTTCCTGCTCCGCAAAAACTATCAATAAGCGTAAACATCGTTTTGATCAACAGTCTGTCTTTTCAAAGTATATATTTCATATCTTTAATCTTGAGACCTTTTCCTCGAGTCTCTAAAATGGCTATTGAAGAATATCTGTTTATCTCAAAACGAGCCTGATGTGTACCTTTTGAGAGTTTAAACTACCCTATTCACGAGAAAATACTCGGAGCACCGAAGAACTCGAAAACAACGTTAAAGACGACGAAAAATAACCAAAAACCAGATCAGGCATGTATAGCATATTGTTCAATAGCTTTTTAACTTGCAGAATAATATACTTCAATATAGATCAGCTTAGATAGCAAAATAAACACTAAATAAGGGCATTAGGGCAAAGGGTTGTGCAGGGAACAGACGAGTCAATCGAGGGAGGAGAATAAGAGGCTAACGAAGGGTGCATGTGGGATGGAGTGGCTATCGTCAGAGGAATAGGTTTGGTTCACTTGGGGCTATGTAAGCTAAGAGGTTCGACTGAACGTCTTCTGTCAACGTAAAGTTGTCAACCGTAGGAAAACTGTCTCTCTCATTGCAAGAATGTCCCGAGGTGGAACTTTAAAATAGGTGTACAGATATGCGAAGTTAGCGTTGAAAATCCATAAACATCTATTCCTTCTATCAGTGTATTCTGCTCCACGAAAACAAGTAAAAGGATTGATGAAAATTTAAGGTGTTTCACAAAGCAGCCCATTCGTACTTCCGAAACGGTAGAATGTGTTTGGAAACATTTATTTTAAGTAAAGTAGAAGGATGTTGTTCGCTCGTCGTACTCATGCTTTTCTTCAGCTGAGTTTTCGAACTCCTACTGCAGTCCTTCATCATTTTGCCCATAACAGAGGCAAGGAAAGCCACCAGTGTTTTGAAGCATATGTTCCTGATGAGAATGCAGTAAATCGCTGTATCGAACTGGCTCCGACACACCAGAGCTCGACACGGTCACATCCACACTAGCATTATTGGTGTTAAATAGGTTCCGACCCAAAACTGTTGCTTGTCATTTTGCCACTTTTATCTCTGATGATTGACTCCAATCAGAGTCCACTAAGCTCGGGTGACTAAACAGATGATGACCTCCTTCTTTTTTACTTGTACCTAAACGTGGGATGCAGACATTCATCTCAATCCATGAAAATGCATTTTCCCTTTACCACTGAGTTCATATCCGGCTAAGCAGAATTTAAACGGCGCGACGTGAGAGTTTACTTCTTGATTTTCTTAAAACCGGAGGTTTAAGGAAGTTCGATCATTTTGGCTATCAGCACATGTGTATAAATCTCTGCAAACGTTCTTTCCTAGACCCTTTTACCAACACTTTGCGTAGGCAATTCTTTTACAGGGTGATTTGTATGAATCCATGTTAATCCTCACAGCCATTTGCAAATCATATTCTGTCATAAGATTGCACCATGTAACAAAGTGAACATAGTTTCCTACTGAAAGAAACAAAGGGGAAGTACTTTATACACTATGACATTTCCTGCGGACTGCACTTTCACGATCTATTCCGACATTAGCTCAACTTATTGAAACCTCCAGACAAAGAAGACGATATTCCCTCTCCTTCCTAAAGTAAACTCGAATGCTAGTAAACTTTATGTACCATCATCAACTATTATAAGAATATTATCAGCACATCTGGCCTACTAAACTATTATTGACGAAATTCGATTCACTGCAAGTTTTCGCATTAGGACGTTCGCTTGTATGGATCCACGCATTATTGCATAAATAATGATATAAGCTGAGTTAAACATTCGGTGAGCGGCAAGGCAGCCGTTTATATATGGTTTCAACCCCCTTATGCCAACTGGTAATCCCCTTAACAACAACCTATTTATAGATCTATTCCATTACGTGCATAAGCCAAATCCCGGTGAACCCAGACTACAGATTAAGGAATGAGGGTATCTTCGCAATGAAATTTGAATTTTTAATTGAAGTCATGGGATGAAAAGCTTCCCCTGAACTTTTTGCCGGGACATAATAGTGAAACTGCTTCAATATTTCGGCCAGCCAATTTGAAATTTCATAAGGTCATTTGCATATGTCTGAAATCAGCCGAATAGGGAGAAAAAGTTCGCGAATCTTCGGCAGAACCCAAAACCTTATTGGAATCATGTGATGCGGCTCAATGGGAACCTACTGCTTGTTCACGGAAATATCGTTGTCTTTTAATTTCCGAATAGCTCGCACGACATAGAGCCACGCACTGTATAAGTTGCGAGCCGCCATTTGTCGACCTCGGGTTCTGCCGACCCTTCGTGGATAATCAGTACCGGCATGTTTCGTACGTTGAATTTACGTGTTAACTGTTAACTCAGGCATGCACTGAGTGCGACCCCTTTGAATTGCCTGGGCGTTGGACAATAAAAATAGTTCTTCAGTTTCCAAAAGTTATTTGAACTTTCAGCTTAACCTTATTTTGACTTTCTAAAACGGACTCTATCAGTTTAGTCGATTCCCAGCTTTTTCTATTAAGGTAAAGACAGCAAAATTGTGTGTGCATGCACCTGAATAATTTGGCTTTACCCGACATTTTTGGCGCTAGATCATGTTTGAGGTTCTAAAGCTCTTCAAGGTAGATAGTTGCAGGAAGCTTCCTTCGGCATGGGATTTGTCAAGAGCCAGGTTGGTGAACGTATGGACGTACGGCTTAGGCGCATCTGGAAAAGTAACTTTTACTATTATCCGGTGGACAATCGAAAAAATGCCCTGCAGCTATATGTGGTCTGAACGTAACAGCAAACATTTTCTTATGATACATCAGTCAAATTGTTTACTACATTCAGTTATTTGTATTGTTTATGATGGATTTAGTAGATCTTCATCGTGAAACTTTCTAGTCCGTTCTGAACGTTCGCCCATGGCATCGCAGTCGAGATGTTGATTCATTTTTACGAGGTCTTCTGTAATACACATAGGGATATAAACGCATTTACGTACACTTTGTTATTAAACCCAGGCAACAGTAGTTTAAGAAGTACACCTCATATGCCCCTAGTCCCAGCACTCTGTCCTACGGGAAATGTGATTATAGGGGTTTTGGGGATGGGGAGTTAGGATAGGCAGTGGAATGTACTTTAATAACTGCTATATTCATTTTTATTTTATCGTATTAAGAATTATTGTTAATTTTAATCTTTAGCTCTTCTTAGCTTTTATGATTGTTTAACGTATTGCTGAAAAATCCGATTATCAAATTTCACTTTTGTTGAAATTCCTGAAAAAATATAAATGGTGGTTGGGAGGTCGTCTACTTCAAATTACCTGAGGTCCAACTTACCTTTCTGGAGTTAGCGCCGCGCACACCTTCAATTTACACGCGGAACACTTTAATCCCAGTGGCCGCGGGAAACAACTTCAACTACATTTCCCCCTGTACACTTACTTCTACAAATTTCTTCACTGCCTATTATATTTCCCCACCCCTAAAACCCCGTATGGTAAATGCTAAGGTTAGGGATATATGAGGTACATTACTTAAACTACCTTTGCCGAAACCCAAAAGCACTTACGTTTTAGAAAGGCCGTCGATTATGTGTCTTGACTGTGGACCGTTCCGTGGCTTGTCTGCGTTCTGTGACAATAATGCGTGAAAACAATAACGGACCAACATTATTGGTAGGCGCACGTCTTCGATTATACATATTCAAACCTAACCAGGAGAGTGTAGGGTAAAAAAAATTAAAAATTGGGCTGATGAAAACTGAAGCAGCGGAACCTCAAAGCGATCTAATTCAAGGAAGTATTTCTAGAGGAGGCACAAGATAGAATGAAACCTTTTTGAATTGAACTCACACGAAACACCAAGTCGAAATGGAGCGCTTTATTCTCCGTAGTTCTATTGAACCAGGTCGGCGAAATTGACTCTCACGTGATAGAAAAGAAGATTTTGCATATATCTGGTTGATGTCTGAAAAAAAACTGAAACTGGTGTTTCATTTAGGGCAAAAAACTGCACACCTTACATCGCTGGTGTGTCACTTGATCTAATAAGACAATAAAAACGGTACATTACCACATAATCACATTTTCCAAATAACAAAGGACAACAAGCCAAGTCTCTGTGAAGTGGCTTAAGTTCGCGTTTTTGGTACAGTTAGACCTCGGGCGTTACTGGACAGTTCTAAGCCACACAGGCGTGGGCAGACTTTCGCCTATCTCCATAATGTACCTCTTATTTCCAACGTGACCGTGCCCATGCGCATGTTGTCCCCTCAAGCGGTCGAGAAATATTTTGATATTGAAAAGGCTTCTTCCATTCTAAATGTGACGGAAACAGGCTTAGTGACCTTTTGCAACAGATGGGAAGGGGCGGGGCGGGGCGGGGCGCGGTAAATGTGTCCGAGGCTTAAAGCGCCCAGTTTTTGCCGAGATCAGTTTAAATCGAAGGAAACTAAACGTAAGTAGCGTATTCATGTTACGAATAACAGTCCAAAATAGCGATTAAATGGCAGCATAAAATGTACTATAAAAAATGTTAGTTCTGCGCTTCCGTCTTATTGTGAACATTTTCTAGACAGATAAGGTTCGAGCCTTCTCAGTCTGACGTTGATATCCAGTTTTAAACTTTTCTCGTTTCAAAAGTCGTGTTGGCAAACAGCTGTTTTCGGTCATTCACTTCAGGCCGTTTCAGGTCGTTTCATTTGCTCAGTTCTCGTTGTAATTTAACCCTGGTTTACCTACCTTCTTCTACATACACGCTGATTTCCGTATTAAAAAGAAAGTTTGCAACTTGAAGCACACAGGTCTTAGCCCTGTACGTGACTATTTAAAATGCCATCTATACAGAGAGCCCTTTGACAAAGTGACAGGTGGAATTCGTTTTTCTCACACAAGCCAAACCATCTCGAAAACATCGTCAATCGCGCACGTCGCTGACGTTACGCTTACACCTAAAAATACAAATATAACGCTTCGTACGCCCATATAAGGCTAATAGATGACGGCAGATACGCAAGATGCCTGCGTGCATATGTTTACAGGGTAGTACAATCTTATTCTGCGAGCATTTTCTTGGCAATTAAGGGGTGTAAATCCTTTTTTATTTCTCGGCAAAACGGAAAAGGAAGTAGGAATCCTGGCGTAGGGAAATGTGAGAGGGAATTCCGGGAAAGCACTGATACGACAAGTTACCCGCGGATACATTCTCGTTTCTGACATAAGATTGTTATAAGACAAGAATATAAAAATTAAGGCAAAAAGGTTTACCCCAGAAGACCAGTTGATGAGCCGATACGTGATTTGGATAATCCGTTGAGAGCTAGTACATATGGGCAGGCGGTGGAAAATAAATGCATTCAGAGTTAGTATCCTATCGTGATTGAATATCATACTCCTGCAGAAGTACTTATTTCTAATTAAAAGCACCTTCAGATATGTAGTGAACATTAAGCGAGACTGTCTAGCTACTGCAAGTCACCGCAGTTCTCAAAGAAATACTGCAGACGACTTTTATAAATAAGTCCCGATCGAGTATACGAACCAATCGCCTAAACATGAGTAGGGCTTCTAAATAATAATCAAGCCTTACCAACTTAGCTCGACCTAGTACGCATTTGGTGGGCACCACTTACAGTAAATCATTTTTAAATATATGTGCGTAAACCTTCTATCTATAAAATAGTCGCAACTCCGTTTTTCTATAGTGGCCACGATTAAGTTAAAACCATCTTAATAATTAATTTATTATTCCTAGGTTCTTCAAGGAGTGCGGTTCTTGTAAAACAGGCTCATAATAATTGGGAGGGGTAGTTATCGGATTTACTCGAAATTCGTGGCTGTATGTCTCCAAAATTGTTCGGCTCTGATTATTACTTTCACCTAATCGATAGGAAAATTGCAAAGAATTGTTTCAATATTTTTCGTAGCTCTTAGAATATAAGTAAGCGCTCCAGCTCGAAAAGTGCTTAAATGGGTAAGTACTGTTGACATAGGCCAAAGAAAGACTAGCGTCCTTATTGCTTTAAGTTTTGTTCCCGAGGATATTAACCCTGATAGAAACCGCACATTGATCCATAGCAAGAGCCCTGGATTTTTTCAAATAAGCACTTCTTCCCAGCGCTGCGGGATTGTTAATGACGTTTCCTTTAACATTTTATCTCATTAACTATGGGAAATATTTGCGGCATGCCTCAACTTTAATTACCTAGTTGGATCTTTGGACACTTAAATACCGGTGCAACGCATATAGTAGGTCCTATTGTATGAGACTTCAATATTACACAGAAGAACGTAAGATTAATTTATTATGTATCTAAAGGACCGACGGAGAGTTAATTGCGCACTTTGAAACATATGAAGATAGCGTGCCGGCAAGCATTTACCCCAATTAGATGTTCAAAGTAATTTCCTTGGGTGCCGAATTAAACGACGCAGCTCATTGCTTAGTTAGCTGTGTATTGTTTTTATGAAGCGGAATAATTCATACATTCACAAAAAGTTCTGCGCATTTTTTAAAAATCATATTATCATTTTACTTTAAAAAGAAATTGCAATACCCGGCAAGCTTTAATTGAATCGCCGAAAAAATCGTAAACTTCAGATGTCTTCTTAAACGCAAAACGCCTCAGAGGTAGCTGATATTATTTTTAAGTATTTGTTTCAAACTGATCAGCTAAAGTAAACAGACCACGTAATAAGCAACTTCTTATAAAATATGGGCATTAGTATATAACTAAAGGGATAATAAACACACACTGAATTGAGGTACTTGCTAACGACCTCAACTCGCGTTTTGCTTCCTTACATATCTATGAATTCGTTTGCATTTTGTTAATTTTACGTGATGATCCCGCTGAAGATGATTTCCTTCGGATCAACTACTCATGCCAGATTTTGGAAAGAACTAGCGGGAGCTAATTTAGAAGGATGTGCTCCAAAATCAGAAACTAATTTCTGAAGAATTGAAAAAAATATTTTAATATGTTAGTAAAGCCGTCTTAGCAGCTATTTCAACCGACGGAACGTAAACGGCGAAAAACGTATGTATTTTCAAGATAGTTAACGTACTGGCAATATGGCTAATCACTTAAAATAATAAACTCATGCACGCAAACGCGAGAAATTAATGAACATGTTTGCCTGCACTCTCACAGAAAATATTAATGTAAGATTAAAAGATTAACTAACGATACCGGACTGACAAACTTCCAGATACTTGCGTTAATCATATTAGGAATAATCCCTAATTGAGTAATAGACATATTTTTCGACTCCTCAGAGTTGCTCAAATGTATCCATTTGTAGCAGATCTGCCGAAGAAACTTATTTCCAGCTGGCAAGCTGTAAGAAGATAATCCAACACTGATGGTAGTTCATTCCAAATAAACGGATAATTCTGCTCATAAGAATTTTGATATGTAAACCAATTTAGCAGCTTTCGTATACTTTAAAGTACTTGATTTATTTCTTTTTTCCTAAGCGTTTCAAAACTATACCCTCGAAATTATATTCGCGAAGCCTAATACGCCTTCATACAAAGGGTTTGCTGTGATCAGATAATATACATTTCACGTGGTGTCCGTTTGCAGCGGTACTAAGGTACATAAGAATAAGAATTCGTATGAATATTTATGCAGTTCTTTTAGAATATTACATGGATATATAAAATACTCACACACGTGGTCCGCGAATCAAGGAGAGTTTTTGCATACATATCCACGAGGACAAACAAAATCAAATAGCATTAAAATGTAGCGAAATGCTATGCATTGCCACGGCGATGTGCCATCTGTGTTACAAAACCTATATTACCTCACAGAGAACATCTAGTTAAGAAAAATGGCCATAAATCAATGGAAAAAATATTTCAATTTCGAATGAAATCAAGCAATTCTTTTAAATAAAAAGGGAAATCGTAAAAAATTGGCAGTTTGGCGCATTTGTATTCAATTGGTTTACAGAAGCCTACATAAAAAATGATGTTGACATTTTTTGTCTAAGAGATAATGACGTATATTATGTAGCAGTCAATGGACCATTTACCACCGGAAAAACCTCTCAAATGCAATGGAATTGTTCAATACTAAAGTTTGATGTTTTCATCCGAATAGGTTGGCTTGGCTTAGGATGAATTGTATTGGTCTTTTGATTCGGAAGATCTCAGGAAAGGAAAGAATCTTAAGGTCGCGTATAAAACTGCTTGCTATAGATTAAAATATGGAGTGCAAAGATAGAATAGCAGCAAGGGCGTATTGTTTTGATCGTGAAGAAGACTTACATTATTAAAACAAAATTTATTTTCGGCGGCAGTGGTGACTGTTATGTTTCACGGCGTCCTTAAAATGACAGTAACCACTAAAGTAAACCATATTTCCTTTGTTACAAATATGCCAAAAATGACCCACTAAAAATGAAATATTGTTGAGACGACGCATATATTTGCATTTTTATTTCTTGGTATAAGCTGATGATAACTGGATAGAATTTCTGCATACAGCTCACACAAAATGTTATGGTCAGGTCTATAATATTATTTTATTGGCTGCGAAGACCAGTATGGGAAAAAACGGACTTGGTCGTTGCAATTATTGGTAAGAATTAAAGCACAATTGTTTAGCTTTGTCCAATAAATGTTTTGTTTTTGGAGTTTAAAGCTGAAGCATTATTTGTGTAGGAAAAAGGTACAGGATCCACTGCACTAGGAAAAACTAATTATATCTGTGGCGTTAAAGACGCCTTAATGAATCCTACTGGTTCTGCGTCAGCATGTTGTACCATTGACATGCTCTACGCCACCAAGGAACCATTTGTGGTTCAAAATGAATATTCTACCCGCAGATATATTTTATTGGTGTTGTTTTACGGCTCATCTATCTTAAAATCCTGCATAAGGTAATCTTTCATAGGTTATGCAGAATCCTATATTACTCGGAACCTTAATCACGGAAAAAGCTAGTGTTTTGCAAAATAAAGACAAGTTCTTTGCCGCGCCGGTACACAATGCAAACATATGTAGATGTAGATGTGTATGTGAAGTTTTTGTTTCAAAATGTACAATTGATAAAAATGCTGCCATATCATATTAATGATGTGTTGAAAGTGTTTACTTGTTAAGCCACACCGTTCGCAGTTACAGCCTAAAGCAGCAGAGCATTAAACAAGCGTGCTTCTGAGATCTTAGATCGCACTGCTATTTAAGAATGTCGATCCTGCTGAAAGTTTACAAATCCCACTGCCGCTAGCTTTACAGAATCTGACACTACGCAGCTGCCCTGCTACTACTGCTGACATCCTTCAGCGGAACTGTTTGACATCAACGTCGGGGTGGGTCTAAAAAGTACTAACCCAAAAAAACTTCCCTCAATTGTTGAATGCCTTTTTAGATCAAATCTTAAATTGTGCTTCTAAAAGATAAGTACAACCGCCCTAAGCTCCAGTTCGATAAGAGTTTACGCTTTTAAAGTTCAACAAGCTCCTGGATAACTCACACATAAGTCTAAGCCCCATGTATATACCTCAACCTCTCACCTTGAAACACGAATATCACTTTAAAATTCTTTCACATCCCAATACCTAATAATTCACATAGCTTACAAATACGCGTTAACAAACCTCAAACTGCTACCATTATTAAGGCGAAAATATTACAGTCATCCCTATAGTTGGGAACGCACATTTTATATGAATATTTTAAAGTCTTTAAATCCTTTTTTATCACAAAGAGGCTTAGATCTCAAAAGTAATTAGCGAATATTTTAGATATGTTCTATAAACAATTGAGTTAGTGAATCCATGAATAAGCGAAAGTCACCTGTGTATCCAATTAAAAACGTTAGACATCTCAAACCATTCCGACTCAGCTCTCTAAGTATTTCAGTGTACTGAATGAGACGTGCACCCAGGTCTGACTCTGCAAACAACCTACCTTACTTCCTTTTGTGGAGAACGTCTTGATATTTTTCAGTTTAACTCCTGCTCTAAATGAAGTTAGAAAATCCTAGTGGCATTTGAAGTTGTTTTTAATTTTAAAATGGAAACGATACTCGACAATACGCTTTAAGGAACAATTCAGACTTAGGTAAAAGACAGGAAAGGAAAATCTGTCAAGATTTTTGTTTAAGTGATGAGTTAAAGGGTTGTATGCGGTCCACTGTCATAAACCCCAATGTCCCAACATTTGGCTGCGTTTATCATGACCCTCCTGGTAGACCTCTTCGTTAATCATCGATTTTTACTGCTGCCGTTGCCTCGCTTTCATACTTCCACCTGGTTAGCATGCTACTTGTAGCAACGGCCTACCTATGTCTTCTTGAACCGCATGGAAGTCTGGCATTCGGTCTGTGTTCGGAGGCTTAGCTGCCGTATATACTAGCTATTAGCCTAACTCTAGAGACAACCAGTTTTCACAATGCCAACCTCCTAACGGGCATCACACCCATAACCCCTCTATAGTCTTGGTGAAACAATTGACCATCGAGTTCTTTCCAATGAGTCTGTGGAATTCGAGGAGGTCTTAAAGCTGTGCCTCTTGCACGCGTCCTATAGACTCTATCTGCATCAGTCTGTAATGACTGCACTTTGAAAGTGAAAGTTGCGGCCAGTCTCCCGGTACGACGTAGGCCTCGAAGAATTAGTTCATTCCTCATATTATGAGATAGCATTTGCGGGGCCAGTTTACGAGTTACATCTGGTTTCCTTAGCACAGCTGTAGCCCGCACACTTTAAGGAAAACTATCAGAAATTTTCTCATATTTCAGCCAGCGACGTATGCCTCTCACCCATCTGCATACGCCTTTGTCATTAAAGCCTGATTAACAAATTATGTAACATTATCAGCTTTATTCAAGTTTATTTAAGTTTTCCCGAGTACTCTCTGGTGCTTGTTTGCCTCTATTGTTCACTCATTGGTCAGAGTCCGTCTAAATCATGTATGATGCGTGATTTACGCTCAACTAGGTGAATGGCCTGTCATAAATTTCTGCAGCCGTCCATTTTGTCCGGAATTATGATCACTTTGCTAATGGGGTGCTCATCTACAAAGTATTGTGTTGCTTCCACATACCAAGCTTATCGAAACTGTCCCCTACAACTTATATGGTAATGAGAAATTTAGAGTCGGCAGACGGTTCTTAAATTGTTTTTTTCCAATTTTTACTTAAAGAATTCTGCTTAAAGATCATGATTTTTAAATCAATATATATCTCAGGATGTATTCCGTGTAATGCACTGTATCGGTAAGGCCGACTTTTTTGACCCTCAAATAGGATATTGTATTGCAGAAGCCCCCTCTTCTCACTTAATAAAGGTAGCCACGCGCATATTTTCAGGAAGGGTTAATATTCCAGTATCCTAATCTTTACACAAGCACTATCTTAAGGCTAAAAGATAGCCCTCACCTTAACTTCACTCCTATCCTCAAACCTAACCATACAATGAACACGAGACCTAAATTAAACGCTCAAGTACTTTAACGCTAACCTTAAGCCTAACCTTAAACCTGACCTTAGGCCTTTTTCTAGCTATAAACTTCATCCTATTTTCCCTGAGATTTGGCGCAAAGACGTCTGAATTACGAATACTCTCTGTTCTTGCTTCCTGTTTAGCAGACCATTTCAGTTATCTGCACCGATAAAGAAATTACGCCACATATTCGACAACTCAATTTACCACTAAATGGTTGGAAAACCGATAAGCGGCTGCACAGGGCATAAATTACAGAAGGGGCAAAAATATAGGAAAATAATTCATAAACAAAACTGAAGATGAAAGTTAATAGAACATTTTAATTGGTGTATCTACACTTGCCTTACTTGCTATCCCCATTCTGTGTCTGCACTTTGAAAGAAGGTCCTGATACAGGCGCCTGGCATGTTGTAACCCACCTCGCACAAACACAGTGGACTCAGGCCTTAGAGATTTACTTGCTTTGGACTTGGAAGGTTTTGACGGATTGTACGCACAATGTGAACATTCCTGAGGAATCCATTATCCTTATTGTATAGAAAACTAATCTCTAACGGCTTTTTTATGGCAAGCGATGGCGATAAAACTTCACATTTTTCACCTGGCTAAAGAGAACATTGACAAATGTTCGCCATGAATGGCCTCAACTGGAATGGAATGATTATATATTGGTTTCGATTAGTAGACTTATTGCCTTGCTTACTTGTGCGCCGATATGGACCACACTGTTTCTGCCTAGGCGGAGCTCCGTCATTAATAGTTGTCCAGAGAGTTGGCTTAGAAACGCTAATTAATGCGGCAGCCTTTTGGCTTCCAAATTCTGTATAGTTCCTTGTTGACTGAAAATAGAAATTACGACCACCTTACATCCCTTTAGCACGAGATGATGTATAACAGTTGAGGCACATCATGCTTTATCTTCATACATCTATTTACCTAGTTTACCTCTCAGCACGGTTAAACCAACATACAATTAATCAAGATTTTTTACTAATTTCTGCGACAAAAGACACCAAATAGTTGCAAGGCCGATTTTTAAAGGCTGAGATCGCTCTGCATTCCTAGAAAACGTCACGTTCTCTCATACTTAAACAGTTCTATTTTCTTCTAAGCGGAATACAATTTTCTGCTTCCAGAATGGACTTAGACGAACCTATGTGTTTCCGTTTATGGATTTTACAAAATAACGCACACAAACAAGTGGCTCTGACTACAAATAACCACCAGCATCAAACGGTCCCGTTTTGCACGGAAAAGGCAGAGATACAGTGAAGTATTATTGTTCTGTGCCTAAAGTCAGTCCAACAAACAGAATAACAGTATTAAATATGTGACTTACTAGTCACTCGAAGTTCAGCCACGACATATACCGAGTTACGTCAAGTTAAATGCAAGTCATACTTATCCGATAAACGGAGATAGCTAGGAAATGCTCTTATACATTTTGATTATTGCCAGAGAATTAGATGATAAGAAACATCTAAGATGCGACAGTGAATGGAGACTATAAAGACAGGCGGGTGAGCGCTAAAGTGTGGCAGATGAAAGTAAACTCTTTTTCAGAAGATCAAAGTGTCAAATTATCTATTTATAGTAGCTTACTTCTTTTCAAGCAAAACTGCATTTCTGAAAACATATGAAAACAAGAATTTTCCATATGTACTTCTTCACTTTTGCAGCTTCGTGAACTGGCAAAATCAACACCGGACCACAAGGCGGAACTAAATGCTCTAAAGGCGGAAAACCAGAAACTTCGAAATAATTCTGATAACCTGCGTGAGCAAATGAGTCAGTTGCAGTCGAAGGTATTCCAGTTCTTTCTGTGTCCTTGAATTAAGTCTCACGTGATTTAAATTAGCCCTATAAAATGTTATCATTGTCCTCCTCGTGGTACAGACGTCCCAGTTTCGACAGGTGTATCGTTTTCAAGCGTAGCAGACGGCAAACAGAGATAAATATTTGAATCCAACGCATTTGCTACACAGTGGAGGAAAGATAATAATTAAGCATTTAAATAATTTATTTCATTGTCAGTACCCATAACACTAGTACAGTGACAGTTATCAGGCACAATCACTACTGCATAGCCACCTCCGCGGTTTGAGAAACGACTGTTTATGGCTCTGTTCACGGGCTAAGGACCAGCGGATCAGTTTACTGAGCTTTCTACGGTGGCCGAAACTCTTATGCAACTGTTTGCTTCTATTCGCCAGGGAGCTCGTCTATACGTACCCGTCAAATTCGAATATTTAGGCAGCAACTTGGGTCTGTTTGCTTTTCTTTATAGGGCCAGTTCGGCTTGCGTGTTTTGGCCCACTGTAACTATCTTTGCATGGGAATCGCTGAGGACTCCGTAAATTCTTGGCGCCAAATTTTGTCTTATTATTGGTTGTTTTTCGCTTCTTGCATAAAAAGTATATGATGTGCTGAAACAGGAACTATCTTCTCTCATACTATCACAACAATCACACGTGATAAAACTTAGCTTTCTAGTCTGTTTACAGTCCCCTTTCTGACATTTACTTAGTCGGATGGTTGCTGTTTACGGACACGATTGTAAGTGTGTGCCGCCTGCATGTTTTGGCGGACAGCGTAGGCCTTTAAAACGAGAAAACTGCATGGCATGCAATCTTTAGAGCAAAAGTGCGTAGCTCTTCGTGGCAACTCAATAATGGCGGTTTCACGTCTCCGTATGACGCTAACCCAAGTTTACCTGGACTTTAACTTTATCACCAATAATTATATAGATACAGTGAAAAAGCATGAGTTGTCAAACACTAGCATTCGATATCTTGCAAATGATCGCGGCAAGAGAGTTACCCCTTAATAGTTTTGGAATATTCCTCAGGAAGATTAGCAAGGCACTGACTTAGCTCGGGAAGTTGGCGATTTTCTGTTTATGTCATGCTGTATTAAGATGTTGTCTTCTGCTTTAAGCAGTCAATGCTGGTGACACCCGCATCGGCAGAATGTAACTCCTCGTAAATTATGCTTACGCTTTTCCTCCAAGACACAGGCTTTTCTTAATGCGGCGGTATTCGTGATTTTGCGTGTTTTAAACTGTATTCCACTTCGGGTCTTTAATGAGTAGATTGTCCGAGACAATATACTTATCGCAGGCATCCAGTATATATTTAGATATTTTTTTTACAATGAGGATTGGCTGTGTGCCTTTGATTATGCCACCATCAGCAGAAAAAACACTGGTTGAGTATTCGGGGTTCTGTTTCGCAAACGCAAAGCTTAAAAACCACTGCAACTAGTTTTTCTTTTTGAGATCTAGAATAGAGCTTTCTCTGCGCTTAAACAACCACTGAGTTCTTTCGTTACATTAAAGTAGGACAAGTTGTCATACCAGCCTGCTTCCATGCCTGCAGGTCTGGCTTTCAGTCATCTCACGCCTGCTGCCTCACAACTCCCTTTTTGTTGCACGACTCGATAGGGGGTTTCTTAGAAATAAACACACAGATGTTGAGTAAATGTGCCTTCATCTATTTATATTGAGGGACAACCACACAGCGACAGTCTTCTTACCAATTTTGAAGGGTTTGGAACGACAAGCTTCAGAGTGATATTGGGCGCAACGGCCTGTCAAGATGCTTAGGGTCTTCCTTTGAAAACCCATATGGTATATATTCGCTTACTCAGTAATTGGACTGGCTCTAGCTAAGCCTACCAATCCGTTGCCCTAAATCAGCGTAGGTATGCCGAGACAGACGTCTGGCGGCAAGCCTATCACGTGAAGTGTTGACAAAACTTTTTAAAGGTCTTACTCCTCAGAAAAGAGTATTTCGGGGAATTGAAACAAGTAATTAGGGCACAGCATAACCTGAAG
>UYRU01041997.1:7052-30775 GCA_900617775.1 Dibothriocephalus latus | reverse complement strand
TGGACATCAACGATGAGCAACAAAAGCAGGATCCTACAGCAATATTTGTGACCATCTGCGAGTCTTAGAGTCTGCGCCCAATTTCAACCCATGAGGTAACACAACCAGGCCCTCGAATGGATCGTAGACACCGCATAGTGATCAAAGGCGTGACTGAAGCTACTTCCGACACCCGATGTCGAAATTACAAGACAGGAACTTATTTAAAAACCTCTCCAATGCCCCCAAAAGGATGAGGAAAAAAGTTGAAGGTCTAAAAACCTTCCGAATGGGCCGAATAATAGAATCAAAAGGTGAACTAAGCCAACCAAGACCGCTGAAGGTTTTCTCGAAGAGTAAGGTCGAGGCCTAGCTATTGTTGAGCAAGAAACCAAAACTCAGATACTCCCGCAAACGGTTTTTTCTCAGCCGGATTTTTCAGCCGTGGAGCGGGAGAAATGGAAATTGCTCAAAGTAGAACTCCTCAGAAGCTGCAAAATCGGCGAGAGCAATCTCAGAATACTGAACGGGTAAATCGTACACGTCCTGAGGTCACTTCTCTGGTGAAGGCTTCTAACTCAGCCAGCCCAGTCGGGACGGATAACAGTCCGTCTCCATCAGCACCGACAGATTTCTGCATGCAATCTCACACAAGAGGCAAACGCTTGTCAAAATAAATAACTTTTATATTATATGCCCGGAGGGCCTCGTCATTGCAAACTTAGTGTTGTGGTAATAATAAATACAAAGTGGATAAATGCTGTTTTTTTGAGAAACCACATAGGCAACGGGAGTGGTTAGTATGGTAGACAGATCGTATAATATGCGCCAGCATATCGTCATTTTAAAATAATAGTCTGTGAAAGTATGGTGATCTAAGGAGTAGGCAGGGAAAAAAGTCCTACCATGAAAGCGGGGCATAGTTCAGAAGACCCCCACTTTAAAGAAATAAAACGTAGGATAAGAAAAAAACTACTTCTATAAAAATTAAGAGGTTGGTTGATAAGACTGATGCGATAAAATGATACAGGACTGTTGATTAGAACATATAAGGGTTCGAAAAGCTTCTTAGCGTTGGAGAAATCATATAGCAGCGGAGGATACCGTTCGCCACCGTAACACCACCCGACTGGCTAAAAGATCAACCATCAGGAAGGTGAGATAGGAGATCATCGAGGACAACAGGATCGAAAGGATGAGGGGACGGCAAAGGTCACGAGATCATCACCGAAACGCCGGAGATAAGGCCTTGTGGACTGCAGAGTCCAGTGAAAACCTGGCGAAAAGAGCAGAACTGCCACGAGCATCAATAAAGACCGTTAAGACCATCGTTATGCTTGTAAAACGGAGAAAGGCGAACGGCAATAATGATTGGACAGAGTAGGGGACGAAACACTGCTGCAAAGTTCACTCTATGGAGGATTAAATAGACATATACGAAAAACAATTTAATATAAATGGAACCGCCTGATATACCAGGAGGACCCTTTTCAAAGGCCAAAAGTTGTGTGTTTGCGAAGGAGACAGATAACAAGGACTTTATATCGTCCGAAGTTAAATGTTTACGTAATTTCCTTTAAAAACTGTTAAGTTAGGCGACAGCCTAGTTTCGAGGGGAATTCTTTTTCCAGAGGAAGGCATATTTGGAGGCAAAAAACGAGAATGGCTAGATGTGGAGCTAAAGGGTGGTGAAAGGAGCATGGATGAATTACGTGGTTACTAAGTCTAAATTAAGATTTCTGTATACTAATGCCCAAAGTCTTCCTTCGAAAATCAACGAACTCAAGGCATTACTTTCCAACCGGAAACCTCATGTTGTTGCCATAACGGAAACGTGGCTTAGAACAGAAATAAAGGATTCCGAGATTTAGATAAAAGGATATCGGCTTTTCCGCAGAGACCATCAAAACAGACGAGGTGGCCGGGTTGCAGTATATGTAAGAACAGGCACCTCCGTTGTCGGACGAGAGCACACACTGGCTCTTGAATATGAATCCAGCTGGACAAAGCAAAAGAAAGTAAATTCACGAGAACCTAGAATTCTTGACCGTATACAGGCCACCAAACATTCTGAGTACAGCCAACGAGTCATTCGTCAGTCTGATGAAAGAAGCAGCTAGCCACCAAGAGGTTATTTTTGCTAGTGAGTTCAACGCACCTGCAATGGACTGGGAAAATCTGACAGTGGAGAGGGCGCCAACTTCCTTCGGTTCTAAGTTAGTGGAACTCACGCTTGACTTCCCTATGGCATAGAACGTTAAATAACTAACCAGATTTCGAGAGAACCAGAGATCTAGTTGCTTGGATCTCATTTTACGATGGATTTATACTACTCTGATGCAGCGCATTCCAGTATCCCACTTGGTAAGAGTGCTCATACGACGCTAATGTGGGTTTACTCACCCAATTCTCAACGTCTGAGGAAAACGGAGGGTCAGCCAAATATATGGGAGGCAGATATTAATTCGATGAAGAATGCACTATCATCCATGAATTGGGACTGTCTGCTCAAGGGTGATCCGGAAAACGACTGGAGATCGCTTAAGACGATTGCATTGGAGGTGATTAAGCGCTGTTGTCCGGTGCAGGTACACAAGACAGCTAGTCGCCCTGCCTGGCCAACGAGAGACATTAACAGGCAATTAGAGAAAACAAAAATGGAAGTTATTCAGGGAAACTGGGTAACCAGTACACCTCGATAAATTCCGTCGTCGACGAAGTGTGGTAAAATAATCGATTGGTCAGGCAAGGAAAAAAGATGAATCAAGAATCCTCCAACAGGCTGAAGACAAGCCCAACATTTTATTCTGCTATATTAATAGTAAATAAAAAAACAAGAACCACGTCGCAGTACCTAAGGATGATAATAGAGTGGAAGTGTAGGGACAAGGTTGATCCAACGTAGGGAGATGGGTGTAGCAGACCTTGGCCGCCGTGAGGGCGGGTGGGAACGCGACGCAGACGCGTCTGCTGGCGTGGAAGTCGTTGAGAATGGCTAGAAAGCTTAGTACTGTGGGCAGTTCTTTGCCTCGGTATTCACTAGCACAATAGTGCTGTTTTAAACGCTGGTCCACCGCTTCAATCTCTATTATTCCCAACATCTGTTGTTTAAAGAGAGCTGCAAAGCCTCACAGAAGCAAAGTTAACCGTTCCAGACGATATATCGGTCAAGTTCTCGAAAAGAAGAGGCAAGCGAGCTCTCAAGACACCTAGCACATATTTTTCGTTCTTCATTTGAATAAGGAAGACTGTCATCCGACTGGAAAACAACAAATATATACCCCATATACAATGGTGGGGCCCGAACGAAGGCCAACAATTATCAGCCCGTCACTCCAACTTGCATTTTCTGTAAGGTGGTGGAAACGATAATTAAGAAGGGGACAATGAAGTTCCTGGGGGAGATTAACTTACCGTGAGGGCTCCAACACGGCTTCAGAGAGAACCACTCTTGTCTTTCCAGCCTAGGGCCCTCTACTGAGCAGTGGACCCGCGCACTGGACGGAGATGATAAGGTTGACGTCATCTATACGGATTTCAGGAAGGCATTCGATAGCGCCCTCATAAATGTCCAATGTAAAAATGATCGGAAATAGGAATAAAAGGAAACCTGCTGACACATAAGCGTCAAATGTATAAATTGTCAGAAATTGGCATAAGAGGAAACCTGCTGGCATGGATTGACAGATTTTCTCACAGAGCGATCGCAAACTGTGTGCATCGGTGACTCGAAGTCAACCCCTAGATCTGTCCTAAGTGGTGTTCCCCAAGGCTCTGCCTTAGGGCCACTGCTCTTCGTAATCTATATTAACGACCGTATCGACGTCCTGGGTTGCAACACCATCATATTTGCAGACGATGTAAAACTCTTGAGTGCCATCATGTCTGACGCTGATAGGCAAGCACGTCAAGAGAGTCTCAATCGACTTAGCAGATGGTCTGCTCGTTGAGTCTTACACTTCAGCGTTAATAAGTGTGTGGTTTTAAGGCTCCGTACTAGAAGGACCAACAAAGAGGATAATTCGTTCCAATATCTCCTCGATGGGTTACCCATTTCAAATTTTGACGAACAAAGAGACCTCGTTGGCCTAATAAACTCCTCGCTTAAACACTCTTCACAGACGCTAAAGGCAACCAAACGCGCGACACAGGTGCTATTTGCGATTAGACGGGGATGCGTCCACATCAAAAAGCAACTCTTCAGAAAAACGTACGGAGCGTTTGTTCGGTCCCACTTGGAGTATGCCATCCAGGTTTGGCGTGCGTGGTTTAAGAAGGATTATCTGCGCCTGGAAGGAGTGCAGGCGAGGGCTACGAAGATGGTCAAGAAACTTGGCCATCTGCCTTACAAAGACAGACTGACTGAACTTGATTTATTTCCTCTCAATTACAGGCAACTCCACGGTGACCTCATTCAAAACTACCGAATTGGCAGCGGCCGTGAGTGCGCCCTAGAATTTGATGAATTCTTCGAATTGGCTCGGATGTATCATACGCGGGACATCCCTGTAAACCGCAGACGAAGTCGGCCCATATACATGTTCGACGGAACGCCTTCTCGCAGAGGGTGGAACGGACTCCCTGACGAGGTGGTTCTCTCAGATACTATTAACACATTTAAACACAAACTGGATTCTCATTTTCTGATAAACTGTGATAGATCTAATGAGTATAGTGTCAGTAGCGGTAACTTTTAGCTGGCTCACACCTATCGCTGATGTTAATCCTACATTTGTATTATGTACTATTGTTCAGGTTGAACTCTTTTGCGATTTTTGGATATGAATAGGTAGCTCAAGGGCGAAAGTCTTCTTCCCTTTATAAAATGACTTATTCCTACCACAAGCCACTCTTACCCTTTACCTCCTACATACAATATACTCAATGGACATCATGCTCACTTTTCTAACCGTCTACTTACCCACCCTGTCTAGACGTGCATATTTCCTTCGGCGTCGTTCTTTATTTTTTAAGTCGCCTCGGTCTAGCCAGGGTACTCTGGCGAGGTCATAGACTAGTTTGACTGTCAAACTCCTCGCCTCCATTTCTTCCTTGGTTGACCCTCGTTTTTGAACATATTGACCACACCGCCGGAACTTCATCGCTGTGTACACGACGGCAGGACTCAGATGTTATGCATTCAGGTTATTATATCTTATTAGTATTTGACATAACTTCATGATCTTGTTGATCTTGCTCATTATGATATTTTGGATGTTAGATTTTACTACGCCACGCCAGATAAGCTTTTAGTGATCTTACAGCAGTAGCGCCGAACACCAGTCCAGCGGCGGAACAGTCAGTGTCCGACTTGAGGGAAGAGCGGATACCCAACAGGACCAACGGAAGATGGCCTGTACAGTTCTCTGGATCGACTGCGGTGCGTAAGGAGGCCTTCAGCTGGCGGTGAAAACACTCGACCATCCCGTTGGCAGCCAGGCGATATGCTGTAGTGCGGATGCGGGCACAACCTAACAAGTAGAGAAGAGACTGGAAAAGGTTATATTCAAACTGGGCACCGCGACTAGTCGGAATTGTGGATAATGCGCTGAAGGTAGCAAACCAACGACTAAGGAAGGCCTCGACATTAGGCAGAGGGATAGCCTCCGGCCATCGGATGAATCTGCCCACGCAGGTGAGGAGATAGGAACAGCCGTTAGACATAGGCAGGGGGCCTATGATGTCCAGATGGACTTGGCTGAACCTTGCATTAGGGCCAGGAAAAGTGCCTATGGGTGCCTTGTTGTGCCAGTGGACCTTGTTCTGTTGACAGCTGAGGCAAGCGTGCGTCCAAGCTTTGTGGTCCTTGTGCATCCCAGGCCAGACAAAAAGGTTAGAAACCAACTTGTCGCTAGCTCGATTCCTACGGTGAGATAGATTGTGCACGGCGGAGAAACCAGTGCGGCGAAGGGATGTTTGCACAAATCGACGATGGGAGGAGGTGGGAACATCACAACGAATGGTGCTGTTCCCCGTAGCAGTTCATGGAGTTTGAGTCCGGAAACATCCTCGTCACAGGGTGAACCAACACGGCTTTGTTCAGCAGCTATCTCAGTCAGGCCGATCTCGGAAGTTAGTTGTAGATGGGAGATTGAGGGTCTGGACAGTGCGTCAGTCACCTCATTGAGTGACCCATCGATTTGGCTGATGTCTGAAGTGAATTTTGATATATAGTCCAATTGTCCAAGTTCCCGGGGTTCAGCTTGTCAGCATGTGACTTCAAAGCGTAGGAAAGGGGTTTGTGGTCGGAGAACACAACAAAGACTCCGCTCTCGATAACGTTCCGGAAGTGTTTCACGGCAAGTAAGATGGCCAAGAGCTTCCGTTCAAATGTGTTGTTACGCGGTTTGGCAGGGGTGAGCTTCTCGGACAAGAAATCTAAGTGTTAAGACTGAACTGAAAAGTGCTAGTTAAGAATCGCGCTGGCTGCAATATTGGATGCGTCACCCTTGAGGGAACATCGGAGGGATAGTGCGTCAGAAGGGTGGCATCGGCCAGGGCAACCTTCACCTGTTCAAAAGCATCAAGGGCGTCTGCAAGGAGCTGAAAAACGCTTAGAATTAGAGAGAAGATTAGTGGACGGCAGAGTGGTGTCAGCACAGTTAGAAAGGAACTGGTAGCAGACAGTCACCATGCCCAGAAAACGCTGAGGTTGACGCTTGGAAGAGGAAGGTGGGGGAACACGGATGGTCACAATCTTGGCAGGCAGAGGATGGATGCTGTTTGTGTCCACCAGGTGCCCAAGGAACTCGAGGGAAGACACACCGAAGACATTTTTGGACGAGTTGAGGACAACACAAAACGGTTGAAGGTGGTCATAAACTGTTGTGAGATGTTCCATGTGTTCCTCGGCGGTAGAGCTGGCCACCAAGAGGTCATCAGTGTAGGCATAGACGAAGACTAGGCCCTAAAGTACCCTATCTACGACTAATTGGAACTTTTGGGAGGCGTTGCGGTGTCCAAACGGCATGCGCAGGAACTCAAAGAGACCAAAAGAGATGTTGACGGCCATTTTCGAAACATCCTCAGTGGCGAAAGGCCCGGACTAGATGGATCTTCGAGAACACGGACCTGCCAAATAGGGCATCGGCAAAATCCTTAAAAGGCGGAACAGGGTTTTGGTCCCGGGTGATGAGATTATTCAAGGCCCTGTAGTCACCACAGGGGCCTTCGGAACCATGTGGAAGGGTGAGGCCCATAGGCTGGCAGATTGACGGACGATGCCCACCTGAAGCATGCGCTCAAATTTAACCTTGGCGGCAGTATAACGTGCAGGCACGAGATGGTGGGACCGAGAAAACACAGGAGGGCCAGTCATTCGGATAGAATGCACAAAATCGTACGGTGGCGTAGATGTGCTGAAGTTTCGGCAAATGAGAGCAGAGTATTTGACAAGGAGCTGCCAAAATGGACTATCTGGTACAGGGTCCAAGACGACGAGTTTTCCGGACACTATAGACGAGGAGATAGCTCGGACGCAGAGCTTGGTGGTCTCGTCTCTAAAATAGAGTGACGGCAGTCCACCATGAGGTCGAAGGCAGCGAGGAAGTCTGCACGAAGTATGGCTCAGGGCACGTCAGGAACGACAAATTTCCAAGGGAGAGACGCCGGAAGCCGATGTTCAGTGAAATGGAGCAGGTATCGAAGATGGCGATAGGCGAGGTGTTGACGGCCTGAAGAATGAGGCCAGGGTTGGGGCACCGAACATCGGCTGCTGAGGAAGTGACGACATTCAACGGAACACCAATATCTACCGGGAAACGTCTGATACTCTGAGTGCTGAAGACGTAGAAGATAAAGCCAGCGCTAGAGACGTCAGGGGATTGGTCGCACGGACCTTCGGATTGACACGCTTTTACCATTTGCTCTTCTTGTAGACGAAGGAGCAGGGAGAGATGCAGCAACGGGTTCTGACACCAAATTTGGAGTGAAACCAGCAGTTGGCGGCTGAGTCGGGTTGAGCTGAAGAAGTAGGCCGGAAATGCCAGGTGGATGGGCTCGGTCGACTCTGGAATGAAAGGGTTGGTTTCTGTCGAGAGAAATTGCCTGTTCAGCAAGTTTCACAATATGAGTTTTCAGGTTTAAGGGAGGAGAAACAGGAGTAACGGCGAGAGTTTGGAATGCGGCAAGTGGTGGTTTGACTTATCCGTGCATCGCCATCAGCCGTTCGCCCATTTGGATGGGTTGTACGGCAGTAAGAGGACCAAAAGCAGACATCAAGATGCGTTGAATTTCTGGTGGAAAGCTGTCCATGCCCAACACCTGACGAGATCGTAGATTTGGAAGAATGCTGTGTTCGTTCGATGTCACCAATATCACAGGTACCGCGAACGCTTGCCTCTCACGGCGGACACTAACACGCACGCACTCGTAGGCTGACCCAGTCCGTCTGGTCCATCACTTTCAAGGCCGACTCACAAAGGACCTCACTGCAATGACTGTTTACGCTCTCACCACATCGAAACCGGCGCCCTAGCAGCCGGACTTCCCTGGTCCGATGGTCAACTTCCTCCTACCTATTCTCCATTCCTTCTGTACAGAAAAACTACTTCTATCACTCTGGCCTCCCAATTCTTCTTCATCCCACAAGGAACCGGACCTGAAGGTATCAGTTGCAACGGTTTAACCTTATTAACCTAATACCCTGCGATACACGCACACAATTTTAATGGATACACATCCATATCTATTGTGACGTTCTGTTTGCTTTAATTGTTTTCAAGACTTATTTTAATTTCAGTCTTAATGTTCTGCAAATTTATTCCTAAGTACCATTGCAATGTCCAATAATGAATTTCTGGCATATAACAAATGACAAGTTTGGAACCATGTAATTTAAACTATAGAACCCTCAGTGATTCATTGTGCACAGGGCATATATTTGGCCTAATCAGACGTAAAGGACGTTTGAAGCCTCCGAAGCCCGTTCAGAGTTTATGTGTGCACAGTATGATCGGCTTAGCTGTGTCGCCGGACGTCGTGTCGTGGGATCTCAAATTTAAAAAAACGTCAGCTTTATAGGCAGTTATCTGAGAGGCAAATTCAAATAAAAATAAATATAATAAAAGAGCCAACACTTTCCTTAATGAAGCAGTACATCGACTGCCCATTTTTTCATGGTTGTGTTACTCAACAGTATTATATCAATGTAAATTTAGCGAATATTCAATTTGATGCATTCCGAAAATAATGATGAAACAGTATATTCAGTCCGGAAATGTAGGTGTGTACCTTTTAACACCATATTTGTTTACAGGCAACGTATTTATATAAAAACTTTTAAAATGTAACATTAAAAATACCAGAGAGTGTATCACATCTTTACAAACGATATCTACTGGTAGTGGTATAAGTAGATATGTACACTTTTTAAATGTAGTACAGTAGTTAGTTTGAGTTCGGGGATGCTACAAAGAAACAAGTAGCTCCCAGATGTTTCTGCGTAGAAGGGTGAATGTCAGAAAGCGCAGGCAATGAATTGGATGCAGTATATGTTACTAAGGTCTAGAAAGTAGTGTTATAAGAACAAGCGGTTTTTGCGCAAACCGTTGTTTAGAGGCGTGCGCTGATCGCAGCACGGAGTTCAATAAAAATCCACAGTGGGTAGTTAAAATGGAGGAGAACAGTGCAGACAAAGGCAAGGGAAACTGGAATGACCACTTCTGGTTTATCAGTCCTCGGCAGCCAGATACACCCAATTTACGCTATGTGATCTCTGAGACATGAACCAATGACCTGTTAGTCAGAAGTCCAAAGCCCTAACTAATGATCAACGGGTTCATTGACATATCGGTTCCCATCGGGTTTATTAACGATAGTGGGATGTTACTTAATAGCAAGAAGGTCAGATGCATTGATGAGCTCTAAAGAAGTGGGATAGAGAGATCGAATAACCTGATGCCGACGCTGGGAAATACATATGTACATATGGCCTATAAGTATCTATACATCATTTAATAAAGCTGACGCTATAGTATCTATCACTTCGTGCTATCAGTCTTGGTTTAGAGGGCTGCTAACTGACTATGTGATCCAGCATTTTCGAGAAGGAGTGTCGGGCGTAATGCGTTCTTTTAAAGATAGCCTTCGCTACAGTCTTACGGAAGTTTTTCCGAACCGTCACTTGCTTCTGTGAAAGCCCGGTACGTTCTGCGGGGTGATATTATTGTGTGCGATACACGCAGGTATGCGGTTTGGATTTCTTCGAACACCGGTTAATCGCCAGAGTCAGTTGAAAACGTAAGACAGAGTACGCGAGATGCAGCAACAATCTGGAACATCAAGAAACCCAATAAACTATAGACCATTAATAGGTGAAAAATGTCCAAGTTTGTCACACCCATCAAACCAGAAGTATGTAAGAAATGTAAGTAAATTCCTGTGTTTATTCATGGCGCGCTATTTTGTTGTGACAACATCAGAGTATTTGAACAATTTCTGGAACAGGAAATAGGATTCCACCAAATCATGCAAAAATAGGTCACCAAAATAAGGTTTACCTAAGAGGGTACAGGTTGCACAGAGTCGTATACAGTGTTTTAAGTGCGTCCTGAACCAAAGCACCTTTCAGTTGTGAAGGGTTCCTCTTTTTCATTTGATAGGTCGCAATGAATTGCGGGACAGAAAATATTAACACTATCTTCCTTAATCAGTTCTCAGCGATTTCATCCCAGAATATATATATATATATATATATATATATATATATATGAACATTTAGTAAGGTTATTTACTGAGCATTCCAACTGGAGAAGAAAATAGTTCACTTAGGTACGTTTTAAATACTGCCATACACGTTTTAATGAAATTATCTGGAATGTAAACCTTTATTACAGATAATTGGATATGCTATGAAGCTGATCCAATTTTTTTTTGAAAATGGTTTTTGTAAGCTACATAAAAATGAGCGTCCACCATTCTTGAACAGAATAATTAAGTTCAAGATTAATAACGTTTAATTAAGCTTCTTATATTTTGGTGATATGGCGTCCAATTTGTGTCACCATACCCGCTGTCTACAGGCGTTTGTCCGCGACCAAATGCAGCCACCAGAATATGACCCGTACAAAACTCTAACCTGCACCGGTGGAACTGCATTTCGATTCAGGTTATTACCCGCATGCTGCTGCTTGTTGTCAGGCTGAAACATGTGCTTTGGAAGACTAGTATTGCAAGAATTCGACTTTAATTTATTATGAAGATTTCTGCACATCGAGGCGATGTCCCTACATTTTGTGATGTTTACGGTACTCAAAGCAGTGGCGCCATCGACGTTCTGGTATCAATGCATATTATTTCAAGTCAGAAAGCGACGACTGAAAAGTCGTTTTGGCAAACAAGTGTTTTCAGCCATTCATCGTCAGGCCAGTACATTGACATTGGGAATGAAGCAACCAGTTCTGTATAAAGCTCATATGGTTCCCTTGGTGGCGGAGTGGGGGGGGTGGTTAGTCCGGCCAAGGGAGGCAAACTGCATGTACCAGCGTCTTCTGACTGCGGAAAACGCGTTTTGCTTAACGGATTGCCATTGCCTCGGCTGCCTGTTTGCTCAGACCTTAACAGTAGTGTGGTGGCGTCTGATATATGACCTGAAAGGCCTCTCTCGCGTCGACTGGGTGGTTCGATCGATTAGATTTGCGGGTATTGAACTTGAACTCGATATATTTTCTCTTTTGCTTAGCCGTACTGGTACGTGTTCGCGTACCCTCTTCTGCAGGAGTCTCGTTTTTCGGCCAATATATCCCGCTCCACAGGAGCGGGTTCAGGAATAAATGTATATGGATGTGGCCTTTAACGGTAGTCGGGCTTTACCTCCCATCTGTAGAAGGGAAGATTTTGTGAAGAATACGCGTAAGTTCGCCGCCGGGAAAGCCATCGTGATGGCTGTCTTGAGACATCGTCTTACTAGTTCGTTTTTCTGCGTCTCCTAGAAAAGGCAGTCTTACGAATGCGTATTTCGTTTCTGCCGTTGCAACGGCAGACTTTGTGACATGCTCCTTGATGTTCCGGAGGATGAACCCTTCTAGATAACTATTTTCTCGGTTTGTGTTCTGTAGCTGCTGCAGCTCTACTTCGATTATTTCAAGAAAGCAGATGCGTCGTACTCTGGCTGCCAATCTCTGGACTAGGTGTCTTTCGAGATTGAATGGAACAAACTATGAAAATTAATGTATTGCCCCGACAAGGTTTTCTTTCTGAATAGCCTGCGTTGTATCGAACCATCCACTTGTATGTGCAACAGGACGCCTGGGAGTGCGATTTCGTTGTTGACCTCCATTTTAACAATTAACTATGGAACTGTGTAGGCCGTGTTAAACATTTGAACAAAGTCATCGATATCGATATCAGCTAAAGCGACTTTTCAATCATTAAATGAGAATTTTCGCAGAAAGTAATGAGTTCGTATTTGCAGTCTTCACAATAACAGTTTGTATTACATACTAATAAAGATATTTACTAAACTGAATTGTAGATACCCAACCGTATGGATGCATCGAAAGTTTTATTGTTTAAGCGCCAACACAGAGAAGCAAATGGCAGAGCAAGTTCACATGAGCAGCATTTTAAGTGTGGTCTATATGAAACTCTTTGTTATTTTTGCAATAATATGGAATGGTCATTGAGCATGGTTTGCTTTATACAGAATAATCTAGTGATCTCCATCATGCGCTTAGCTGTCTATTTTATAACCATAAATAAATCGAATAAAAGTACAAATAACAAGTACATTGTTCTTTTATAACTATAGGTTTTCCTACATCTTCGAAATATCATTTAAGATTGAAATGGTCTTGAATATACCAATTAATACTGAAAAAACTGTCTGTCCTTGTCGAGTGCAACTGTCCTATCTTATTTTCAATTTAGATAACACGTTTTCAGTTTAAGCATTACATGCAATTGGGTCGCTACTTTATGACAATTCGTCAAACTTTCCTAAAATTTGTCAGGACTGGCTTCACGCGTATGGGTTTAGCTAAACCATGCCCAACAGGGTATAACATGAAGCGGTGAACTGACTTTCTGCGTGGTTGCGGATCCTTTCAAGTGCTATCACTCCACTGAATGCAGTTTCACAGTTCCTGTAAGTTGGGTCATAACCAAAACTGTAAACTGTAACTTGGTGCATTTAACTTACTTTTCTGGTACTTATATATGGTTAAGCTCGCCTTAAGGATTATCATGTAGTTCAATGAAATGATTGAGGAAATGCCTTTTTTCCTTTGGATTCTCATCGTTTTATCCACTGAAGCACGAAATTTCGTGGATATCCATTTTTGGAGAATAATTGAAAAAGGTATTTCATTTCTTCCTGGTAGCCTTCGTCATCAGAGCAGTGCGTTTTAGCTCGACTAAGGAGGCTGTAGATAGAACTTCTTTAGTGAGAGACTGAGTGATCGCTCCCAAAATGTAGGATTGTTTCGGAGTATGCTCCTGTAGGGTAAACAAATGTACGGAGTGATTCATCAGTATTTCGATGTGCAAGGAAATCTAGGAATGGGAGTTGTCCGTCAACTTCCGTTTCGAATGTAAATTAAATTCCTGGGAATGTGGAATTTAGTTTCTTTTGGATGAGGTCTAACTCAGTCTTTCTGATGATGAAAAATGTATCATCAACGTTTTTCCTTTAGTGTATACCTTGCGGTTTGCCCAACTGTACGCAAGTAGTGTTAATATGTGCAATAATAACCTTTTGAATGAATTATTTTCAAAGTCATGATCAAGACATTATAAAAACCTACTTTACTGTGGCAATTTTGAAATACTGATGCGTAAATATAAAACACTTAAACATGCAATGATGTTTGGTTTTATCTGAGAAACTTACCAATCACTGGCGTGCAAAGCATTAAAAAAACATAATGTACTTGGAATCTGTTTTCCTTCTGATTTATAGTTTTCTAAACCACGGCATAATGTAAGGTTGAACTATGTTACAAAAATATATCATCTTGACTTGTCAATAATAAGTGCAACCTTATTATTTACGACAGCAAGTGGGAAGCTAGGTGGTACACAGTACTTCAATTAACAGTGTTAAAATTGTATCTGGCGCCATCCGTGCATTGAGTTCTTCTCGGCCTATTATCTATGCAGATATATACTTAAAGCACTTTTAATGCATATATATCTAAACATAGCTTCTGTAAAGAATCGCATCTAACAAAGAATAACTTCACAATTTCATTCGTCAGTAATAGTTGAGTTGAGATGACATTCTACTTCTAATATCTCAAATTGTTTGTCAGCACAAAGTGCCAAATATTATAGCATTTTCATTTAACACAGCGTGGGCCAGGAATTGCATGAATTCGCGATTGGGACCCATAGGTGAAATAAGAAATAATAAATAAATAATAAATACTGCAAACTTCTGTGCATGCATTACCCATTTCTGCTACTGTTTCTTACTCATGTCTCTGATGATGAGTCCGCGATGGTTGTCGAAACGTCAGGCGAATAAACGTATTGTCCCAGCAATCGAGTCTTCTTCTTCTCAGAGGCAGCAATATTAATCCGAGTCACTGCCGATCATCAGCAGGAGAAGTCCGTTCCTGATGAAGTTAATGACAACACCATCAGCTAACACCCTCCACCAGGTGCTGTGGTATGGACTTGCTGGCGCAACTGAACCCGAAATACAGATTGATATTTTTGCCCCTCAGCACAACTGAGAGAATGTAGTGTATGCCTTCATATGATCTACGATTCAGCTAACCCAGGTCTCTAAATTTGAGATGCATGGACTGCTCTTTCTTGCGAGATAAACCTGAATCTTTCGAAATACCTTTTCTGGTGACAGCGTATATATGATTGAAGTTTTTTATATCTTATTAGTCAAAGCTCGCCGGACAATAGTAGTTCAATGTGAATGACACTGGCCAACTTGGTTTTACCAAATTCTCGACCTATTAGTGTTTTCTTTACTATAGGCCAACGGTAACTGAGGTGGCTATGAAGAACAACTTACCATGCAAACAGAATTATCGGCAAAGACAAGGGAGACGGGAATGACCATTTCTGGTTCATCAGGCGTCATCAGCCAGTCATACCCAGACTCATCGGATGCACCACCCGAGCCTCGAACTCGGGACCTTCTGATGCGAGTCCAGCACCCTAACCATTGAGCCGCGAGCTCGTTGTCTTGCCGGTTTAGGTCGGGATATATTGGCACTCGACCGTTAATTTCGTCAGTATTCACCGATTTGGATTCGCCGAACAAAGACAGAGGTCAACGTGCTTTTCTTTTTTAATACTGACCCGAAGACTTACTGGGCGGTCATAAAGTGCTGAAACGGTATTATTTCGGGCGTTTAGCACAAACACGTAATGGAACAGTTTAAGCCGCTATCTGCCACCTTTGAATGTACTTACAAGGATTGGATGCAAACAAATAGGATTTTATAGGGCAGTATTTGGACACACATCGAGACATCTGAATAACACATGCATGCAGGTCATTTAAACTGCTCTTCATTATGTATAAAATTTCGGGCGAAGTCAAACTCATTTGTATAATAAACTTTGTTTTAACGCTTTATGAGTCTCGGCGTTAGTTGGGACTGCAGTCCTGAAAATTTCAAATAGAGGTGATAACAGGGATGCAGTCTTCGATAGCTAATATAACAGTGTTGCGACTAACTACTGCATTCATAAAGCATGCTCCACTTCGGTTTACCCCTTCCAAGTCCGGTAAAGTAGTTTCAAAAACTATCCACTGAGCTGTGTCCCGTACGACCGTCAATTGTGGTCAAGTTAAACGGCAGTCCGAGCTAAACTGGCTCACATGTAGCACCAAAAGCACATGCGGGTAGAGTTGCAAGTGGTCTTCTGAGCGTTTTCAGCGCGAGAGGTCAGCGATTGAGATTGCTTGAATCGGCATATAAATATGTGCCTGAGGCCTTTACAGAAGCAGGTCGGTGAAAATGTTCTTCTACGTGGCCGTTGTTGCAATCATGATGGTCATCACTCCCAATTCCAGCGCCAGTAAGTAAAACATTCATATATGCAGACAATTTTAGGAAAATGCATTTCTGAGAGTTAGTAAAACTAGAGAACAGAAATTAAAAATAATTTATTCGTAATTCAATAGAATGCTGTGAATCCCTACATAAAAATCATTCAAGACGCATTCCAAAACTGATGGCATTTGGTTGGCTGCTGAAGCAACATTGTAGGGTTGTGAGGCCACACAGTCTCCTATAATATAACTACAACCTACGTGCTTAAATTACATCCCCTAATTGGATAGAGAACAGGTTATAGATGTATAAATAAAACAGGCAGAAGGACATACAAAAGATTAGCAACAGAAATTTTCAAGCAGAGCTTCATTCGATTGATGCAAAAACATTTAAGGGTCGGTCAACTCTTACCTTCACTGTCAATGATAATAACGTATTTTGTTGATTTGTGCAAATGTTTTGGCATATTGTTTGTAGAGCTATATATACGTGAGAACTACAAGTAGCCATTCGGGCAGTAGAATCCAGAAAACCCTGTGTTTTGCTGTAGAGGACACAAGCAGCTCAGATGTAAGCGGCAAAACCTACAGTCGGCCAGTATTTCACGCAAAATTCCGAAATTTGCGAAACATTCATAAACATTCGTAAAATGGCATTGCTTAGGTTTGTTACATTTATTATCGTGCAGCCTAATCTCACGTCATTTCAGTCACGACAGGATTTTGGCTCTTTAATGAGTTACTCTCTGACCGCTTACACGATGCTTCTTCTTTAAAAGTGACTACTAAGTAACATGCATTTAACGCATTGATTTTGACTGCCTTTATCATTTCAAATATATTTTACAGAAAACATTACAAAATTATTCTATCTTTACTCGTCTCGTAGCAGATTAAGCCCTCTTTAAATGTTAAACTTGAAAGAAGTGTATATTTTGGCTTTAAAATGCTAAAATTATGAGATATTTTACGACTGTGCAGTGTCCATTAATAACATATTGTATGCGTCAATTTCTTACTATTTATATAACGTATGCAATATGATCCACATCTATTGCAAAGTTTTATGAGGACTCTTTGTTCTCTTTTTCATAAAATAGGGGAAAACTTACTTTTCCTCATACAGGATATACAGAACACGCATTTTGGAAATCTTGATTTCAGTTGTAACGGTCGGTAGCTTTCAGAACTATTCAGTAATTCAGAAATTATTTAAAAATAGAGAGCTCCTTTAAGTATAAAAGTTGATTATGGCACACATTTCGACCAAATGATTACAGGAAGGAATAATTTTTGCGAATGTATTCTATAAAATATATTTGAATTTATAAAGGCAGTCAAAATCAATGAATTAAATGCATAATACATAAATAATCATTTTGTTAAGTAAGAGGATTATTTTAAGTTGTCACAAAGCGGCTCTTCAAATCACCGGCATTCTTTTATGACTGTAATGAATTAAGAATAGGCTGTACGATAATCAGTATTACAAGCCCAATAAGACCGGTTTGTGAGCGATCGTCATCCTTTCGAAAATTTCGGAATTTTTCTGAAATACCATCGTACTGCATGAATGGCTACCGGAAAATGAGCGACGTTCGGTGAGAAGCAATTAATACAGGAAAACCTTACTCCCGAATAAATGAAAAGGTTCGCATTCCAGGTATCTACATGGATATGGAAGCAGACTTGTCGAGCACCGGATCAATTGATTGATCTCGTAGTTTCACCAGGAAAGCGTGAGCCTTCGGTGACGCCTCCAGCACTGGATTTTGGTTTGCCTTATCGATGTGACGTGTTAATTTAGCAAGTGTCATGAATTAAAGCAATGCGAAAAGCCGTCTAGGTGGACAAAGTTACATTTAAACATTTTGATGAATTCGTTAGGCAGAATATTGAAAGATTATGGTGCAAACAATAGACAAACAGGGCAAGTGCAAGTATCATAAATGTCTGAAGCTTTTATCGCACCTACAATAAAATTGGAAGATCTTCATGTAGGACCACTGTTCAATTAACTATAAACATGTAAACACCTTTCAATAATAAAATGCGCATTGACAGCTCGTTGGGTAGTCTAAGTCGACATCATCACGAACATATGTGCTGAAAAGTTTATTTTTTGAAGTTTTATAATTTTATCTACCTTAGTAATTAGTAAACGGTTGAATACAACAACCTAAACGCTGGATCCTTTAAAGGTAGTCATCACACTATACCGACTGGTGAAATGTCTTGTAAATAGCGTAGGGCCTGTTCTGGTCGAGAATGAAACAGGGCGTACCAATGCGACCCATCCTCTATGAGGGATTAAAATAAAGGAGATTTAGTTAGTCATACTTAGTGAATTCGTCTTGAAAGTACACGAGAGACAACCTGGGAAGTTGGGCAGAGTTAAGAATTTACTTCTTCCTATTTAATTACCAAGACACCACCACCGTGTAATTTTAAACACTCCCGAGCCTGAAAAAAAGTGATCAGGTACTTGAGTATAAGGCCCAAATACCAGGAGACCCGAATCCAAAGATCACACCCTACTGTTCTGGATTGAGATATGGTGTGCTGGTGAAAACATATGATCGAGAAAGGGAGATGTTACTTCTCGTCCTTCTCATATTTCAGTAGTCATTCAAAACTGTTGATTGCACATCATCCGCGAAACTCGAAGCTTAGCTTTCAAAATCAAACGGAAAGAGCATTTTCCTTTTAAAATTGGAACTGGTGAAGATCCGTGCTCAAGTGCTACTAGGAGAAATTGGAACGCCTATGAAAATAGATGCATGTATCATCTTAAATCGTGAATCAAAATACGCAAAAAGATTTTCAAACCCGGTACATACCTTTCGGAGTAGACTGTAAAATTGAAACAGTTGCCTTAGGTGTAGTTGCAAGACAGATTATTCTGTAAAATAACTGTCAGTTTCTTCGTAGACAATGGCATGCTGACTTGTGTTTGTGTTTTTCCGTCCACCCTTTTTAACTTCATCAAGAAAAATAACTATGAATGTGTGCATTTGTTCCCCTGAGTTGGGTCAAACGTGTTTATTAACACGAAAGACAAAATACAGTTCCTGTATGACAGCGGGAAACTGTTCCACTTTTTGCTGACTTGGATGCCTCATATCCCAATCATTAACAGAGTGTGTATAAGGTATTCGAGGTATTTTGAACGACCTCATTATCTTGTCCGATTAAGCTCTAAACAGACTAAATACAGCCTAGTCAACTGGTGCTGGTCTTGCTCACCAATATCAGAATGGGAAACCTAATTCCTGTGATGCTGCAACCATGGTCAAAATGTTGTCTAACAGCTTTATGCTATTTCTATTTCAGATGATGATAACTGTCGGAAGGAAGGTGAGTTCTGCGACAGGACAGTCGTTAATAGGTGCTGTGGCAAACTTCTCTGTGAGCTGAGCAGTTTCCTTAATGGCAAGTGTGTGCGATGCTTCATGGCAGGGCAGGCCTGCTGGCGCGACCGCAACTGTTGTAGCGGAGACTGTTCCTGGTTCAAATGCGCATAAATGGCTCTGTTAATGAGCAGAATGCGTTATTTTCCCTTTTTTAATCTTACATTTCTACTTGTGCCTTTCTACTCTAACCTGTATTCCAATAAATAAAAACCAACTATTTTATTCTGGAATCATTTTAAACGATTTTATCTCCCAAACAACTAATTGTCCACTTTGCAGAAGAATATACAAAGTAGATTTGCTGTCGCAAACCGAAAGGAACCTCCAATAATTATTTTGATCAGGATAAGCTGTCAAAAATGAAGTCTTTTATAATACGCATTCTCAAGATCTCGTCAAACAGTTTTGGAAAGAAGTGATATCTAGCTTGCGCTGGATTTTTGAAATAGATTTCCTTTGCAGCTGACAAAAGTTAATCTTTAGGTGCGTCGGACAGTTGCAAACTAAGTATCAAGCACCTAGTTGCCGGTATTGCTCTGATCCCAGGTGGCTGGTGTGGCCAAAACGCGTGCTACCCCTCTCAGAGCGGTTGGTTTCGTAAAATAAGCATGGAGCGACTAGCCGAGTGGACCCGTGCGACTACACAGTTGAGGGCGTGACAGCCACCGCAGTTATCACGCTGCCGGCGACTTCGCTACGGGCCAACAGTCGGTATTCATTCCCCTGGATCAGAGGGGGAAGATACAATTAACCTGGCAACCATGTACACGGTCTATAAACCCGGTGGGAGTGCAAACGCATACACCGACAGGGGAGCAGATCCAAGAAAATTGCCAGCGCACAGCAGGTCGTAGGGGTGATGGTTTGCTGAAGCGTGGCATTATATACGCACACAATGCAGTGGCACGCCCGCACATAGGCTTAAAGCCACGCTCTTCACAGCGTCCAGTTTCAACACCGGGTGGCTTAAGGGGCCAGACCGTAGACTAGTGCGTTTTAGGGGAAGGAGGAGATGCAGTCAACCTTGAGAAACCTATCTGCATTGGGATGCAACGGCTTACCGACTCTAATGCTTCTAGTACTCTTAAATGCGTAATTACACGCTAGAACTGGTGGCCTGCGAATTTACCAAATAATGGGGTAACTTGGGATCTTCTATGGATTGAGAGTCACGCTAAATGTCGATTTGTGAATACAGCCTGTCTGAAGCACCCACTAAAGTAGTCTATCAGTACTTAGTTTGAAAGGCTGGTACATTCTTTGGTACCAGGACTTGTGTTGCACATGTGAAGAGGCTGTTTAATTTGCCTGAAAGTGCAGGTGCTAGCGATTTTCGGCGTATGACGGGGAGAGTGTGGTAGATGCCGCTGAAGTCAGCTACCCATGTAATTCATCGTTCTGCGAAAACCAAGCCCGGCGGAGGGGGTTGGTACCGTGGGTTCATGGTTCGTGGCGGTTGACCTATCGTCGAGGGTTGGAAAATTGTAGCCGTCCGCGTTCACACCTTTCCTTAGTTATCCCTCGAAGGACATGGAGCTCAAGTTTACTGACGGTCGTGCTAATTAAGCATTTAATACCTTCATAAGCCTTTATAAAGCCAAAGCATATATTATTAATATGATGACAAATAGTGAAGGAATTGTCCTGCTCCATTCCAATGCGATGCCTCGGGTTTAAAAAGACGATAAAAAGGGGAACATATGAGTGATATACAGCCATCATTCCCTCTATGGATTCCATGATCATGTTCGTGAGGTGGCACTCATTCACTATTGACTTGGTCTTGACGAGTTTACATGTTCCACTTTGCAAAGTAATTGAAAGAGACAGTGCGGATGAAACTCTAGTTTTCATGTGATTTTTGCCGCACTCTGGTAACTAGGGCTTTGACGAGTTGAAACAGTACGCTCCAAAGTTTTTACAAAAAACCAGTAAGCGACGATAACTTGAAACTAACATGTACATGACTATATCTCGAGCAGTTTACATTAAAATCAGACAGCTGTTTTCGAGTATCCTCAGCTCTAATCCCTACCCCACTTGCTCTATTAAACGTATACTCATCCATATAATTGTGTTGTTTACTCCCTAAAAAACAAATAATGATCGAGCATGCGATATGCTTATGAAGAAATTTAAAACCTTCTGGATTATTTTGGTAGCAGAAAAATTTAATTGATAGGTCCTCCAAAACTATCCATTAAAAAACTTGCTGATAATTACTGAGCACCACTGCTTTCACAGAAAGCGGTCTGCATAAGATGGTCCCATAAGACGTTCATGGGAATGTCGATCCAAAAACCACTTTACCCAAGCAGATAAATTAACTGTTGATACGTTGAGCATTGATGCCAGCCAAGCGACTGAAATGGATAGTAACAATGGAATTTCAGGAAATTCCAGTTCAGTCAGTCAACTACCGTATGCATTAATAGAGTATAAGGTAGAACAGCACCACACAATACAATGGTAGTAACTACCGCGTTCTAAGTAAACTGCTACAACGTCTGAACATGCTTAACGTGGCCTCTTTGCATAAAATGTTGGAATGTGATTCCATGGCATCCCCGATGCCAAATCAGTTTGTTCTACAACACGCAAGCATTTATAAATAGGCACTAGATATTTAAACTTCCCAATAAGCACCCCGACTTGTAACATACCAATATCCCTGGTTTGGTAAACATACACTATTCTGTAATTAAAGTGGTCGATCTAAAGCTCAATCTCCGTGTGTACTGCCCTCTAAAGGGGAAGGCTCTTCGGCGTCTCCGATGGGGAACGCACAGTCGACTTGCATGGGTGCAAAAATGAGGAGTAATAAGAGGTGAAACCTACACAGGAATAAGCCTCCCCGTATAACAGGTGGCTTTTTGCCAAATTCCGGGAAGATAGATAGATAAGAAGGGTCAGGGTGAGTTTTGTGTTACGGCAGGTCAGGCCAGGTTTTTAATGGAAATATGGCAAACGCCTTTGAACCTCCTATTGGTACATAGTAATTAGAAAATGCAGTAGGCCAGCAGAACATTTCAAAAGCGGTCGTTTACATAAAGTAGGTTGTCTAATTCATGAAGTCCAAGGATTTTTACAAGTAACTCCCTCTTACACAAACGCGGCCGAAGCTGCGGCCCCCAAAGTGTTACAGCGATAAAGTAATGGTCATTCTTCACAATAGGGCATATTGCGATTTACGAAGGAATATAAAGTTTTATAGAATTGCCAGCATTTTGGCAAAGGGAAAAATTCCAAAAAGGTGGAAATCGGGCTCACTGGGTAAACTTAAGTTTTACATGTGTGGGAAGCCTGTTCATACAAAACCACCGAATGCGTAAAGCAGCACAATGAAAATTACGCTTGATAATAATCTTTTTTTAAATTTTCGGATACACATGCTTCCGTATTACGTGCAATGTAATGTATGGGTCTTACGGAACAGCCTAAATTTCGAGTGTGTTTTCGAACACGCTTTCATGAGAATTGCTGGTTGTTTCTTTAGTTTATGCATTTATTGATTTAAGTTGGACTACGGCAACCACATTTCGCTTGATGTGGTCCATTCGGAGATCACAGGAGTAAGACATTTCGTAAGCTCACGTGCGGATATGCTGGTCAGTAAATAATAAAGTTAAATGGAATTGTCAGGTGCAATAGTAAACGTACCATTTTTTGCACACTAAAAGAAATTTCCTTCCGTCACATTCGTTTGTAATTATTTTGGAATTTTGATTACGAAGAGGTTCAGAGCTTCCTCGAAATGGTAATTAACACGTTGCGATTTTCGCTGGCCTCAGTTCATTGGCGACAAATAATGATTGTATTCTACGTGCTTACCAAAAACTTCAAAATAAGATATATCTTCAAAGCATTTACCTAAGAAATGAGCCTTTAAGCATTTTTCCTTATGGAATGCCTGTGTGTGTCATGGTTTCAGAACTTCCCAAATATATCAACTGATTGCCGAGAAAAGTAAAACGTCCACAACAAAAGTAGCGGATAAATATACCTAAGACTGATTAAAAATTCTATAAAAAGTTACCTCTTAAAAATAGCTTTAGTTATATATTTTAGCGTTGGATCTCCTGTACTTAATTTTTTTTTGAAGATTAAGTCAAGATCAGAATGGAAAATTTTGGCCAGTTATTTATTTCCCTAGAACTTAGGGTTATATCTTCTGTTCTAAATAAAAGAAAACACTTTTCTATGTAAACCGGAGCATTTTTCAGTATATTTGTTTACTTCTAGGCTCAGTTCTAAGATAACAAAAGCAAAGCGGAAAGACAGAATATAAACGACGATTTTAAGAAAGCAAATAATTTGCTGCTCGTTCCGTTACAAGTTTTGTATCATTAGTCCTGTTCGATAGATAA
>UYRU01041996.1:3020-14278 GCA_900617775.1 Dibothriocephalus latus | reverse complement strand
GGGAATGAGTTTATCGATCGTTACCACGGCAGTGCGAGGTTGATCACATGGTTCAGCTGCTTACAGAGTTCTGACTTTCTTCTCCGCAAGCCAGAACTCCGTGAGCAGCTGGACCATGTGATCAACCTCGCATTGCCGTGGTAACGATCGATAAACTCATTCCCGCTTACGCCTCTTCGTCACCCTTAGGACTGACTACTACCCTGCCCCCTGCCCTCTGTCCCCTGCCCCAACCCGCCCCCCTTTTAACCACGTCCTACAGGCTTTCATGAACTGCCATGCCGTGACAATTACCTCCCCCTTCTCTACCCCACACCATGCGCCCACATCTATGATTAATTGTTTCTAATCCCTTTACCTATCAAGCTTCACCCTTCGAGACTGACACTTAATTGAACAGTTAATTCTCTTATTAATAGGCAACGACCATCGGCAGCTGATTGAGAGGTCACGAAATTTCATGACTTCATTAAATTCTGCTCAACTCGTGGTCTTCGCCTTGTTCAAATATGGGTTTGGGTGTATGTGAGTACTGGGGAACTCTAAGTTGGTCACCGAAACAGATAAGGCTATTGCTGACATTTTGGACAACTTGACCACCTCTCCATCGCCCAAGGGTCTACTGCCAATATCAATCAGAGTTTTGGCTTACTTTTTGTCCTTGGATTGATCGATTTTTTTATTTTTTGCTGCCAAAATCCTGACATGGATATTTGTATAGCATGACAGCCATTGATGTTACGATTCACCACCTTGGTGGAAAATGCTGGCAAGCCTGCTTTCTCTTCCGATGAATTTATCATGGGGCTTTCTTCGTTAACACATCTTAAATACGGTATGACCTTCCTGTTCTGTTTTATGTACGTTATGGTGCAGGGCTTTACAGGCCAAAAGGAGGTTTAGATGCCTGATGATAAAGTTGACATTTGAATGCCATACCTAGATCATTAGCCGTCTTATTTTCGACATATCTCAACCTAAAATAATCGTTCCTTGTATTTCAAAAGTATAACCAGTCTCAGCAGTATGACTTGCGAGCCGTGAGTTTCGGTCTAGCCTCTGGCCTGCCACTTTATGCTCGTGTAGGCGGGTCTACAATTTGTGTCCAGAAACCCGAAGTAGTTGCAGTCACGATGATTGCAACATACTTCGTAGAAAACTGCAGAAGTTCGATAGGGGTAGTCTGTCCTTAGATTGCATCACATGGCATTCCGCAACCCTCACTTTTGAGAATATATGTGGTCACTATAGCAGCGATAAGTTTATCGGCCGGTTATATACCTACAGTTTCACCTGCACGGGCTCACCCGAACGGAAGTGCACAGTAATGCAAAATCAATGACTGCCTTTTGCTAGTAGTAATGATGGAATTCATAAACGTGTTGGATACGAATATGTCTTTCCTTGCATATAAGATATACATTTCCCCAAGCTTTACGCCATTTAAGTAAAAAGAAACTATTCAGCAACTGAGTAACAATGTGCTACGTTCGTTTGTTACTTACAGTTTTGTCAAGTTAATAACCACGCATATTTATCCTAATAAAGCAAACAGCAGTTTTTCCCTACAATTCTCCCCCTCCTAGAAAAACGTAGCTCAAGAGATGCTAATGAGAGGAAAACGTGGACGTGTTAAGCATAATTTATGAGCTGATTACTACCAGGGAGACGGAAATGACGGCTACTGCGCGTGCCGAGGGCGGTTCGTGGGACAGGGAAGACGCAGGGTTATCAGATGAAAGCGGAGTCTGGAAAATAGCGAGAGGAATTGAGTTGGGTGGAGGAGGTTTTCCTGTTGGGACGTTTGAAAGAAGCTCGGTATAGGCTGCCTTCAAGTGGTCGACTGATACCAATTCGGTGCGATCGTCACGGGAAATTTTAAAATCCTCGTCCATGCGAGCGAGTACTCGAAATAGCCCACCAACTGGCTGCTTTAGTGGCCAACGAACACCATCTACGCGGAAAAATACAAAGGAACACGTTAGCAAGTTAGAGTCAAGGTACAACTTAATTGCTGGAGCGCGTTTAGATGTCACTTCTAGACTAGCCATTGCTGGACGCAGTCTTTGCCCCCAGTATCTAGGATCCAAGTCGACTGGGCTTTGAGAATTTCCAAATAAATCTACGGGAATCCGTAAGGTAGTATCGTAAGTAAGTTCGGCAGCGGAGCATTCCAATTGAGGCTTAACTGCGGTACTGATGCCGAGCATGGCCACAGGTAAATGCTCGCACCGATGGGAGACTTCGTTATGAGCTTGGTTCGAGGTTTTGAGTTGACGATGGAAACGCCCGAGTAAACCATTTGAAGAGTGGTTGTATGCTGTCATGCGCATGCGAGAACATTCTAGGAGGTCGTTAAGCTGTCAAAAAGTCTACACTCTAATTTCTGGCTTCGATCGGTTGAAATAGTTGAGGGGACGCCAAACAGGAGATGTGTTCCATTGTTGCAAAAAACCGAATCAGCAGTTTTATTTGGAGTTAGAGTTGCGATGGGCCAACTCCTAAATCAGTTAATCGCAGTAAGTAAATAGTTGCCACCATAGGATGTTGGCAGAAGGCCTACCAGATTGATGTGCACATGGGCCAAACGCGCGTCGGGTGCGAGAAAGGTGTCACTGACGGCTTTACTGTGCTGTCCGGTTTTGGCCCTCTGACAGGCAAAACATGAACGAGTCCACTGGCGCATATCGGTATTCATGCTTGGCCAGACGAAACGCTAGCTGACGAGGCACTTGGTAATGCGTATGCCAGGATGAGCAAGATTGTGCATCGCGGCAAGAACGTCTGGTCTCACCTCCTTTGGCAGTACAGGTCGGGAGGCACCGTGCGATACGTCACAAGAGATTGTACCGAGGTGGTGGAAATAAAAATTGCCTCGATCTGAAGACTAGTGTGTTCAAGGTGTTCAGTGAATGTCGGCTGGTTTTGCACTTCTGCCATGTGCTCTAGCTCGATGGAAGGTCGGGCAGTTCCATTACTTCCCTCCCTCTCCCCCAGAAGGCTGCACCAAGTTTTATTTTGATAGACTACTAACGCATCGACGAAGAAAACTGATACTGCGGCGCAAGCTCTTCTGGATACCGGATATATTTACAAAGCTTCGTCTGTGAACAACCGGATGGTTGTTAAGAAAACTGAGAAGATGTGGGCTTTTCATGGCCTTCCAGTTAACCATCGTTTCAATTTCACCGTTGGGCATTCTCTTGACGAGGACATCAAGAAAACACAGCTGCTGCTCTTCTTCTCCTTCCCTTGTGAATTTGATATCAGGGAAAATTGCAGACCCCGTGCCTGCTGCGCGTCGAACCCTTCAGACTACCACTGAGCTTCTGTATACAACAGACGTCCTACACCTTCTCTTCCACAGAACTGGGCGTAATAATCTAATTTGTACTCGGATTACCATAACCGTCAGTTTGAAGTCCAAGTTGTAGGTAAATCACAGAAGTCATTAGAACTAAGGTGTTATTATGCACAGGACCCCGTGTCGCCGCCTTAGGTAGCATTAGCCGTTGGCGAAGCCAAAACGAGCGTTGACTGCATCCAGTCGTATTCGAGAGCATGTGGCTGTGTGTGTCAGAGACTGAGGACAATTGCTTTTACGTGATTTTGGAGCGGGCTCAAGCGGTGTGCTATTGGTGTTTTGCGTTGCCTGTGGGGGTATCGCTTGTAGATGTCCCTATTGCATTGGTTGAGGGGTAGCATTTTCAAATGGTCCCTGGGCAACCCAGAGTATTTAGACTCGCGTGTGTGTGTGAGTGGATGTCGGACAAGAGTCTTTAGTTCAGCAAGCCGGAAACAGATGCTTGCAAAGATGCCTGACGTTGTGGCAGTAGGCATTGCCTGAGGAAGCCAGACAACATTATTGGCAATCCGTCACAAATGCAACAGTAGGCCGTACTGGGACACTTTACTGGTGAACTTTTGAAATACCATAGAATAGGACAAGCGTGGTATCAGTTTTTTTCATTTGGCTGGTAATTTTTAAGTGGTTCAGTCAATTGATCTGATATCGCTATGGTTTTGTGACTTTTGTGCTGCTCTGTAAAAACCCTTAGCTTTCTCATTGTGGTGTTTTCGGTGCATCTTAGCAGTCAGTCCTTCTTTATCAGCGCTAGGATTTTAATTTTGTCGTCTATTCTCGGAACCTTCACGGCATTCGACTCACTTTTCAAAGGCATTGTGCGCCGTCAGTAAAGATGTAAAACATTGTCGGAGGGAGCGTTTTTGTTATTGGCTTTTCAGTTTTCAAGACCATAGTTTACAGGATAGCAACAAAATCGACTAGGTCAGCATCTGCAGGCTTAAAACAAGCTTCGTGTCGTAGCACGCGTAGTTACTGCTCGGCTAACTGTTTAGTCAAAAGATTGTGGACGAAATCTGGGCTTATAGTGACTGCCGGTTTTAACGTCTTTGTTCCAAAACCTGCCTCTTCTTGGTCTGCCTATAATGTTCCCAGTCAGCGACCGTCTTCTAAAGCGTTCCGATGGTCGAAACTACGCAAAGGTGAACATCTCCTCTTCTATCCTCCTCAACCATAGCCTTCTATGTTTGCAGAGGTCAGTGACAGTGGTCTATCATAAAGCCCTTCATCTGCTTGGTAAATCGTCTTACGACTTCTTTGCCCATAGTCTTGTTGACGGGGGTCTTACATCGTAGGCATCCTGGCGTCAGTTCCTCCTGCAAGCATTTATTAAGGGAACGGAGCTATTCGTTGTCACCCTTTTCTTGCTGCTTCTATGATCTGACGATGAACTTCTCTACGAGTATGAAAACTCAAAATAAGAAACAAACGGTGTCGGGGCTCGAACAGTCACCTCACGCAAACAAATGGAAGGCGAACCTTTGCATTCATTCATAAGCATACTCATTATATCCCGGAATATCTGTCGCCAGAATTTGACGACGGACGGAATCCTCATATTGGTTTTGGTCCCGACGCAGAATTTGGCTGATCGTCAAAGTTTTTGAGGCTGCAGCTAACCTTTACACTTAGCCTTATTTTAATTTTCATGCGTACAATTATAGCTCTCCAACCGTAGACGGTTGCGAACGACGATCTCCACTATGTGCGGCAAATAATTATGGACGTAGAGACAGTGACTTGCGCATGAAGTGATCTAAGGTGGTATAAGACTCGCACAACATCGGCTGCTCTCCGCCCTCCTCTCACCTTCTTGTGCCCATGGTCATGAGCAAATCAAGAAGACAGGATACAGGGTCAGGTGTGGAGCTAAATGGTCCTCTTTGTCTGCCACACGTACCCTGTTTATCCATAATGGACCACGATTTCACAGGAATTAGGGATGAAGGAAAAATCGGTTTTGACATTTTGGATTCTCACTCAAACCCAATATCAGAGACAGTGGGTAATGGTTACACGACTATATGCGTACTACAATCAGCATGTCTTGATATCATCGCCGATGCTCGTGATTGATGCGATTATGGCTTATCAGTCCGCGTATGAGACAGTAATAGTCGTGATTTCATCATTTGTGTTGGATGTTGACGTTTTACATACGCTTGAGGTTTGGTCGCTGTCATAAAAATTGCTGATAACCCATGTCCCCCCCCCTACATGGGTGATTCTCCTAGTCAGGTAAATTCTTAACATAGAATTTCCAAACGGCAGGTCATTGCATTTATTGATGGATTTAGGTCCTCGGAACTATGACCGAGTAGCACCCGGTTTACGTGTTTGTCACCTCTTGTGAGGATTACAGCCCACTGAAACTATAAAATGTGACCGAAACACATCAACTTAGCTGCTAGCTGAGATCTGGCGTGTTTCTATGGCTTCGCTACTGCCGCGGGCTCGGCCATTCGCGTTCAGTGTAGTCTAGCGTTTCTGTCATGTGTCCGTTGCACGGACCACCTGTCAGTGCACTGCGGAGGTTTTACTAAGCTGCCAAATGTACCGTAGGGGACCTCATTGATTAAATCTTCGCGCAGATTTCAGTGTGAGTTTCAGGGCAGAAAAGACGACTTAAGTGATTTGGTGCACATGGTGGACTAAGGGAGGGGAGACTCAAATGACAATTTCTGGCTTTTTGACTGTCATCAGCCAGCCATAGGCAACAAAATATGATGTGCCACACAAGGCTTGAACCAGTGATCGGTTGGTTGGAATTCCCATAATCTAATAATTAAGCCATTGTCCTGCCGGTTTAGATTGGGAGTATTTATATCTACGGATGAACGCTCATGAATCGATAACAGGACCCACTTTTCCCATTCTTTCTTATGGCTCACTCGCAAGCGCCACTAGGAGGCGCACAACGCTTTTTAACATACGCAAATGATTTCGAGGGTTTTGGCAGATTTGCTTAATTTAGTTGACCCAATTGCGGGTTCGACTCCTGCCGACGCCGCGAGTTTTTTAATAAGCAAATGATCCTTGGTCAAAGAGACATGGGGAGAATTAAATGGCCATTTCTGATTTATTAGTCGTCATCAGCCAGTCACAGACAACCCCAGGAAATGCAGGTTTGCGGTACACCTTAGTTTGAAGCAGTATTTCGGGTTATTTCTTACACTTCCGTAGGACGGCTGTTGCCTTTAGGTTTTTTTGTGATGTCATCCATATTTGCTAACGAAGATCAAGTAAGATACCATACAATTGTCATTGATTTCCAGTGCAACTTTTCGGTAATATTCCTCTGCCTATAATGTTTACCATTGTGCGGCTGCTGGCAGGGCTCGTAGGTGAGCCCTGAGGCAAGACGAGACGAGTAATTCCCGTAAGCTATCGGTAAACGCTCTTCCACCCATATTAATATTTCTCATCGGAACCGGCAATATAATGAGGCCGTGGCTCAATAGTTAGTGCTTTTGGCAGGTCGCGTGTTCGAGCCCCGAGATTTTGGCTATGGTTTGTTGATTGCATCTAATAATGGAGGTATTACTAATTCTGTCTCCCTCGCTATTGGTTGTAATTTTCTTCTACCTTAAATAATCATTGTTAGACAGTCAGCTTCCGACAATGTGTACTGTCCGCTGCGGATAGGCTGAATCGGGAAGGGAGTGGAGATAGCGAAGGGAGTCAAGCGTGCAGTTGTCTACGTGGGCTGAAAACACTGACAACTCCCCCAAATAAAGTCGAAGCACGTATTATTTGTTACTGCAGTAAGGGACGATCATCTTCTGAGGAAAGGCTAGAATCCACGAAGTTATTTTTAAGCCCTCATTGGTGAAAGTTGTCTTCCACCTGAGAAACCCCTATACTTAAATCTAGTGGTCATGCTCAGTTTTATTAATTTTAGTTTACTTAACTTTTATCAGTCTAATTTTATTTGTAGTTTAGTTTCGTTAACTACCGCCAATGTTAGATAAATATACTTAAGTAGCTACGATATACTAAACTAAATTAACGCAACTAGCCTAAACTAAGCAAAAAGAACTAAATTAAAAACTAAACTAAACTTAGATTTAAAATAAAGTAATTAGCAAAAAAAGTAAGCTAACAATTAAACTAAACGAATAACACAAGGATAACACGCAGGGTTTTTGTGGCTAGAGGTATCAAATGTGGGTGACCGACTTAACTTTTATTTATTTGTATGCTCCCTTCCAGCCATTTTCACATTTCCAATACCATTATACCGCATATGTCCTGCATATTTTCTCAATTGTTAAGGAAGATTCGTTAAATATATTTATGTTAAGACACTGCTTATATAGTATGCACAAGTATACGTGTCTAAAAGCATTGAGGAATTTCATTTACTACGTACTACAACCATTAGCGCGCCGTGTATAGAATCGACTAGGCAAACTAATGAAGTACTTGCCAGAAATAAAAAGTCACGCTGTCCGCATAAAGGTCGGATATACATATATATTTAGATAGATCTGGATATAAAATCCATGTTGGACGGAAGACACGAAAGTCGAAGCGCAATACAGCGGAAGCCTACTGTTATTTCATTGGGGACATTATGACTTTTGGCACAATCCACCGGGCTAAACCGAGGAGCAGGAGGGGGGACGGGGGATTGGAGGCATCAATTTTGGAAGCACAGCTCCCAGACACGAGTCAGAGGGCCAGACAGGGAGGGGGTAGGAGGGTGGTTTGCACAACGAGCCTTCGGATGAACAGGAAAGTCTATGCGCGGATGAGCTTTTCATTAAAAACTGCTATAGCCTGGAGATGACTCTCACGTACTGGTGGCAGAGAAGACAGAATCTCCCACTTTGCCTCGACATCCTTGACAGCAAACAGCTAAAATGAAGTTAAGAGGAGTAAGCAAGTGCATTGTATGGGCAAAACAAGACCCAAAGTAGATTTTTTACCACAAAAAACGAAAATCGAAATTCTCAACTGGGCTTTTCCTTCGAAAATACTCCTTCAGTACGATTGTTATTTTGAATATCTGGCGGCCCAATTCCAAGATATTTCAGTTAATCTTAAAAGTCACTTTATGGCAAACAATTGTTTTCAGCAACTCGTCATAAGGTCAAACATTTGCAAGGGAAATGAACGCTGTACATAAAAATTAAAGTTCGAGTATGTAGAAAAAGCCATAGCTGTCTAACATGGGTGCTGATTGGCCACTGTGGCCTATGCCAGTTTGCGCATGTAGGCCATATCAGCGTTTTGGTTGAGAGACTGCCACTAGTTGGTAGGGGCGAAATACTATCGCTACCTGGTGTCGGTGTAGGCCATGTCAGAAGACGCTGACACAAGCTCTTACATTTCCATGGCCTATACTGACACCAGGTGGTGATAGCATTTCGCCCCTACTAACTAACGGCAGTCTCTCAACCAACACGCTGATATGGCCTACATGCGCAAACTGACATAGTCCGCAGTTGCCAGTCAGCACCCATGTTAGACAGTCATTGATTTTTCTACATATTCAAACTTTAATTGTTATGTACAGCGTTCATTTCCCTTGCAAATGTTTGGCCTGGTGACGAGTTGCTGAAAACAATCGGTTGCCATAAACTGACTTTTAATATTTCAGTTGCATGAGGATACTGGCTTTTAACTAAGTTCTCTCTGGCAGCCTGCGGAAAGCAAACACGATCACTGCATAAATAATATGCCTTTTCTCATCGACATAAATGTCCTTAAAAATTCAATTGTATATGATTAAAAGATTACGCCAAAATATTCTTTTTTGTACTCACTATACAATCAAGTGCATTTTCATTAAATGTCATACTTCGGAACTTCTCGGATTTAACGGAGTTTCTAGTTACGAAACTTTTGAAGGCCATAAATGATCATTCGGACTGCGTTATATCTGTCAACTTAGTAGCGTTGCCTATAAGCTATGCAACATGGTCCGCACCCATTGCAAAATATTATGAGATCAATGTGATTTTATCCTTAAAGCAAAGAAAAATTTGTACTGTTCGTTTGACACAGTGTATGCAGTATATCTTTTGGAGACGTTTAATGTAGCGGCCGGTAGGGTTCATAGTTAATCGGCAATTTAGAAAGTTTAATTTTCGAATGGAGAGCTAGGCTTCTTAGATATAGACTACGAAGCCTCAAATATCTACCATATGAGTACATGAATGAATACTTCTTTGAATGTCCTCTATGGAACACATTTGAATTTATAACGGTGTCCAGAATTATTGAGGAAATGTAGATGATTTAAGTAACCATTTTTTTAAAGAGTACGCTTCTGCAGGCGATCAAAAATAAATTAGTTTAGCTGCCGGCATCCTAGTATGACTGAAATATCTTGAAGTTGTTGCACGCGATAAAGTGTTATAGTTCTATTATAGTAATTTGTTCGCACTGAAAATACATTTCAGAATTCCTGTTGAAATTTAATGAGATATACAATCCACTGCACAAGTGCTTCCCGAAGTCAGCTGTACGTCACAAACGACGTGGTTAGTTCGAGGTGTCTCGGAAATACTCTAGGGGCTGGTATCTTGTAATGAAGTCCATTTTCCACACTGCTTACTAGCTGGAACATGGTGAACATGATTTCAGAACAGCGGGTACGCAATAACTGTACAAACGACTTCTAAATTAAATGAAATTGGTTTTCTTGTGAAAGTTAGCTAACCTGCCAGAAAAACAGGCTTGATGGGGAGAAGGAAGCCAAAAAAGGCCTGGTTATAAAAACTGCAAAACTGTTTAAAAGCATATTGGTCCAGAACTAAAGGACGCGAATTAGGGACTCACCTGTGGCAGCAGCTCCCAAAATCGGTAGGAGCCTGGCACTTGTATGTGAATTGCAGTTACATTTATCCAGGCATTGTCACAGTTCACTTTGTCCTCAAGGCAACCCATTTCGTGCTATGCATAGGAAAGTCAAAAATGGAATACGGTAAGCGATAAAGTCTTCTAACTCAGCCCGTATTTAAAAATATGACCTCAGCATTTTAATACTCCGGCTTTATCGAAATGCAGTGCGAGCGGACATTCCAAGGTTGTCAGTCACAGGGAGGATAGGCCATTGTGTTGAAAGGGGAAGTACAAGTCAAATGTATACATCTACTTCGGTCACTTACGCAGACAGTGTCAGCCAGCTGTCCGCTTTTATCACAAAGTTATCCATATTCTGCATCTCAGTGGTCATGAGCATCAGGCGCACTGTCCCTGTGGCATCGTCTGATCTGCATCGTAAAAAGGTCGGGTTCCGCTTGCGTATTTAATCTGGAAACTTACCGAATTAGAGACACGCTCAACAACATATTGTTTTAACTAGAGAACGAGAAGTTGCATTATCAGTTTTTCCCCGTCATAGAAGAGGCATAGCTTGCTTTGTCCTGTATGCACACCACACTTGAGCGTGGAAACCCGATTTACTACCTAGTATGTCGAAGTTCCGGCTAGAACTGGGAATAAGCTTCAATAATTATTATCATGTTTACATATATTGGGTTTCAGGTGAATTGGTCATAATTTGGCCTACGGTCTTGTGTCAGGTGGTGGATTCACTAAACCGACACCGGACCAGACTTGCGCATGACAATCATTGTTTGGGTTGCGCTCCCATAAGAAATACCGAACAGGGGGCTCGGGGGTTGTTTTTGTAGCATGCGTAGGTGCAGGCACAGGCACCAGCCTCCCATGGCCTTTATTCCTATCCCACTCTGCGGGATCGGAGTCAGGCCTGATGGCTCCGGCCAGCTGTTCCCCGATCCCGTCTCCGGTCCTCTTAACTCTGTCTGGAAACCAGGCTCTGGCTGATGGGGAAGAGGGAGTGTAACAGATTGACCGCAAGTCTACTAACACTTAAAATAATTCATGCGCAAGTCACTATCTCTACACAACCACCACGCCA
>UYRU01041993.1:20829-34110 GCA_900617775.1 Dibothriocephalus latus | reverse complement strand
CACCTATAAGTACTGTGAGGCGCGGTACGACACTCACCTCCGACGACGGAAATTTGTATGTTTTTGAAACGTCAGGGTATTACAATTATGGTTCCCGAGATCGCTCTTTCTTCTCAATCTAACTTACGTATGCAGCATAGACCTCGCATGAAGAAGGGCAGTTCACGGAGAAAATAAGTTCAAGCGATGACCAAGAAGGTGGTAAGACCTATTCGTTAACTATAATAGAAAGCCAAGTTACGCGAACGCTATTTTTTTAACACTAAGCTACAGGCAACTGCGCAATGACCCCACACGGATCTAATGGACTGTGTTTGGTCTTGAGAGCCTGCTACTTTCACCAAACGAACCGGCACTGACAGTCATTGTGGTCACCCCTTTAAGTTGCAGACGAAGCTGCGCGTTAAAGCGTTAGAGAAAGGCCCTCTTGCACAGGGTTGGTGGAATAAGGAACGAACTCCTGCTGAAGTGGCGCCCTCGAGCACGTTTGAAACGTGACACTTGTGGCCCATGTACTGATAATTATAAGGCTTCAACAGTTTCTGTCGTAACGATTAACTCCTCTACTTTTCCAACATAAACATGAAGCTTAAAGGTGAAAGCCTCATCGTATAAATAAAACGACTTAAGTTCCCGCTGCTTAAATCCGCAAGTCATAAAAAGGTTGGAAGCGGTTGGGATTTTAAAATGGAAGCAATTGCTCACTATGTGGCTAACCACGGAGGTATACATATCCAGTAAAAACAGCGAATAATTGATATGTAAGAGTCTTAAATGCTTTTTAATCAAAACTTTATATTTCTTAATTTGGTCAGTGAAATGTTGTTTTGTATAGTCATTTGCCCCGCGGCGTTGCTAGTACAAAATGTGCACCTTTTAATAATGCGCACAATTTGGGTCATGGAAACTGACGTGAGTTAGCATTTTCGAAAATTTTCCAAATAAGTTTGTAACGCATCTTAAATCTTAACATCGGAGTATATTCTAGAAGCTTATTAGTAAATTATTTGGATGGAAATAGTCTCATACACGCAAACAATACTTTGCACAGCCATTCTAAATTATTCAGGATGTGCTGTGTCCGTAAATTACTAACAAGAGAACTGCGTTTACTTACAAAATGTATCAGGCATACCCCTGATAAAATTAAAATGCATAGTTTATGTATAAATATATATTTGTAAAGATTCTAGGTGCGCCTGAATAAAATAAAATATAATCCACAACCAAACACAATATTTTAGTCATCCCCTTATGGAATGACTAATAAGTTGACCTGAATGCTGGGAACTGTTCGAAATAATAAAGTGCATCGGACTAAATTGTACTGTTAGCAGTTATATTAATTAACTTTGAAGTTATACTAATACTAGTCGACTAGTATGCATATTTATGATCATGATCATATTATTTTTTTAAATATAATAATATGCCATTTTCTTTACTATAAGAATAAGTGTTATCGCGATAATGAATTACATCCCTGTTAACATCTGCCCCCCTTAGCAGATATGGGCAGCGGGGATAGACTCTACCATTGAAATTATTTATGAATCTAAATCATACGTTTGTTCGAATGTTTTATGTAAAATATTCACACTAATCATATGATAAGCATACAGAATAATATTATTTTGAACAATTATTGTCGCAGAACACCAAGATGTCTACGATTGCAGTACCTCAATACGTAAATTATAAAAGTACACGAATTATTGTAAAGTACCAAGTAGCCTTGAACTCAATAATTTTAAAACTATATGCACAAGATTAATCAAGGCTGTAGTTCTTTTTAGTTGTTGAACATAGGGATATGAAAATCGGTATTTATAAATACCGTTTTTTGTTCACCGTTGCAGACAACGCTTGTCGAAAAAGTTGAAATGTTGCAGTATTTAGCTTTCAGAGCGCTCAATCAGAACATATAAATCCAAATGTCAAGACCTATACATATCGAGGTGCGGTTTGTTATTCTTATTTTTCTCGTCATGATTTTAAAATGTGCCAACTTCGTGATGTAACACCGTCTTATATTTATAATGCTTTATTAACAACTTAAAATGAGTCCAAGAAGGGTTTGAAGGTAACTTCCGTCTCGTACGTACGTGTCACATGGTGCAATATTGTCTTTCCGATAAAAATATGAGCCGCAGTTATTTTAAATAACTAGCTTGTGGCATTATTCCTACGAAAACAAAATTTATGTCCCCCATTCGCTTCATTTCCTTCTGTCTCCTCTCTTCTCTATGAGTGCAGCTAACTCGGCTTTAAAAAAATTCAGTTAACGAAAACCAGGTTGAGAAAGTTTTAGAAAATTCCTGCAAATCTTTAACAAAAATGGCCTTGAATAATTACATCAACGCCTATTGGTACTAGGAAGAAATACAAACGTCAGCCCTTTCAGCCAAATTCATCCCCTATATTCATCGTACTTGGACAGATTGCTCAAGTAAATACACCTAATAAATTTGCGATTCCTTCACTTTTGCTTTCTTAATCAGAAATGTCTTCTTGAATTTCAGTTAACTGGATTATAAAATGGGACGGAATTTGTAAGGACCTCAACGTCCGGACGTTCTATATCGGACGATAAGTTCTTTCAGCATCTATGTCCAGTTCGAACCCAACACTCATATTTCCGCAACTTCCACCATTACTTACTGCTTCTAAGTCAAAATCGGTACACAATACTGGGAGTTTTACTGTATATTCATCTAATGAATTAAAGGGTGTTAGCGATATGGGATCCTTGGCAATCAACGGCGTTGGCACACCATGTTCAAATACAACGTTCAATACCAAAGCTTTCAGTGGCATAAACCATTTGTATGAGGAACGCCTTCTAAAGCAGACCTCTGCAGGATCAATAAACAGCACCGGCTATTCAGGCACCCAGCAGGAAATTCACCTCCCAAATGTGCCATTAGGTAACCAAAAGTCAGCTGCTGTATGTGCTAAAGGATGCTCCAAACCCAGCGGTCCTTCGCCACCCGAAAATGGAGGCGTAGGAAAAGCAGATGAGAGCAGCTGCACAGCGAAGGCAAGAACTCGAACGACAGCCGAAGGAGGTGGAGGCCTTCATTATAGTCAAAACTGTCAACAATCTCCTGCTTACGGATCACCTGCAAGCGGCACGGTTTTAAGTCAGTCAGCCTGGAATGGAGGTGCCGCTGTCAACTTACCGACAGTCGGCATCACCCCAGAGGTTGCAATAAAACAGTTCAAAACGAAACTGTCAGCGTACGAACTGACGGAGATCCTAAATTACCCAAATATCTACTTTGTTGGACATAATGCTAAAAAACGACAAGGAATTCCCGGTGCAGCCAACAACTGTGGATATGACGATGAACAGGGATCCTATCTTCACACTGCTCATGACCAAGTATCGTATAGATACGAGGTTCTAAAAAGTTTGGGGAAGGGCAGTTTTGGCCAGGTTGTCAAGGCATTCGACCATAAGACAAACACGTTTGTAGGCTTGAAAATGGTTAGGAATGAACGAAGATTTACAAAGCAAGCAGCTGAGGAAATAAGAATTCTCGAGCTTCTTCGAGCTCAAGATGTCGATAACACAAGAAATGTTGTGCATTTGCTGGAACATTTTGTTTTCCGGGACCACGTCTGCATGACATTTGAACTACTAAACATGAACCTCTATGAACTTATCAAAAGAAATAAATTTCAAGGCTTTCCACTACAATTAGTTCGAAAATTTGCTCACTCCATCCTCGTTTGTCTTGACATGCTTCACCGCAACAAGATTATTCACTGCGACCTGAAACCAGAAAATATTCTGCTTAAACAACAAGGTCGAAGCGGCATTAAAGTTATTGATTTCGGTTCCAGCTGCTTTGAAAATCAAAGGATCTATACATACATTCAGTCTCGCTTCTATCGAGCACCGGAAGTAATTTTGGGATGCAAATATGGCGTTTCCATCGATATTTGGAGTTTCGGATGTATTTTGGCCGAGCTTCTCACAGGTAGGTAACAAGTCCCTATGTAGGAATTATTAAAATGTTAATAGCCGCATACTGTTTCTTTTTATTAACTTCCGGAAATTTGAAAGTCAGTTGACAGTAGGTTTCACTGATCTGAAAGTTAGGTAATTAACCGAATACTAAAATAGCGAAAACGATGGTAAAAAGTGATTGCAACTATTCCGGATGTTAAAACTGAAGGAACAAATATTTTTCCCAACATGAAGTTGCAGAAATTTAATGCAATGACACTGCTTCATTTCTTTTAATTTTTCTTTCAGTGAAAAACGTATCATCCTAAACAAAGATGTTTTCTGATTTTAGTAAACATTTTTAATTAAGATATAAAATAAGAATTAGAAAAAGTATGCGTGAGTTTCTGATGATCTGATTTACAATTCACTGTAAGTTTTTCAATAGTTTTCGCCAAATGGCACTTCAATGGGACATTGAATTAATTTTAGACTGCGACTTTTAAAAGACTATGCTTTTTAAGTTATCGAAGTATTATTAATCTCTTTTATATTTTCCTGTTGATATAACTGCGGGAGACTTTTAGAGTCTAGTACAAGATTTCGGTAAAATAACTGCCCCATTTCTTAACAACTAGAGCCAACTTAAAAGCAATTACCCTCTATAATAATTTCCATATTTCTCACCACTCTGAAAAGCAGCTGTAGAGCCTATTTCAAAACTCGCTTAGCAAGACCATTTTCCTAGTTATTGTGGAACTGTAGAGCACAGTTGATAAAAGAGAGTTGGCACGGCTTATGCTCTCTGCCTTCTTTGAGCAGGCATACCACAATCCTGATCCTGGAAGATCTCTTGATCGCAGTCGACAGGGCACGAAAATTTTTTTTCCATGTTACAGTGTTTGACTTATTGTCCAGTTAATAAGCAGTCGTTCTAACTAAGGCCGCTAAATAAGCCACAAGAAGCCGTCGCGGTGTCCTTTGTTTTGCCATTAAAACCACCCTAAACAAGAAATCCAAAAACAAAACGGCGCGTCGCCTCATGTTCTGCACAACCGGCGAACTTTGCTTTTGGAAATCCGAACGGGAGAAGTTAAATTTGAGGGTCGTTGGAAACGGCTTCCCAAATGGGCGAGGAAAGGTGCAGGTTGGTTCGCGTGGGGGAAATATAAAATTTATAAATGTACCTCTTAATCCAGTTCTAATACCTATAATCATACTTTTTTGAACGCTTGTTTCTTTAAACATAGCGTTCAGCACCTCGTTCTCCACTATAGACAACAGCGTTGCCAACATAAGAGAACTTATTTTAATAGGCTAGGACAAGCCCCTGAGTCTTTTTCTGCAAATTAAGCATCCCAACGGAGAGTTAATTTTTCGTATGTTAGACAGTGCTATTTATGCGAAAGCCATGATCAAACTCAATAAGAGCAAAATGACTAATTGATTTTTCTGAAGTGGCACGATACATTGGGCTTGAGTGCGTCTCACTCAACGTGGCATTTTCCGATTTGTCATCACTGCGTGAACAGGAGTAAGTTTTCCAGCTAACAGTTACAGATCCATGGCCTACGCAATGTCAAGTACCCTAAGAGTATTGCGCAAGCCCGTCTCTTTTTTCTTATGGCAGAACATTTCTCACGTTGAAAATTAGCGAAGCTTAGGAATCAAAGAATTTACTCAAACGTTCAATAGTCCCTACATTTATTGGAATACGTATATGCATAAGTTTCATAATGGCCACAAGCGTAAGCCGCAGCACAAAGGTTTACGCCTACCAGATTTTAATCAGTAGCCCAATTTTCACTAGAAGGGCTTCAATAAATATGGGAAATATACTGAAGATGCAAGTACAGCAGAATCTACATCTATTTCATTTAATGCTAAAGTCGGGCTCCATTAGGAAGAATCTATTTATTTAGCATTTCACTGAGGGGAGAGATGTGCTTGTATCCGCATGATTTATAATGCAGTTTCTGGGCCGCATAAGACATTGAATGAAGGGCCCTACATTGAACCGAAGAAAGACAAGAGAAACTTGCTCTTTGTTAATAAGCAGATTATAAGACTACTCATTAATCCGCCAGTGCCCCGAGGGTCGTTCTGTTATTTATTTGGTAGAGAATTAAATGAGTCTAGTAGTCGTTCTGGTGGATTCTAGATGATCGCTTAGCAAATTCTGCCTAGGCAGTCAGCTTGCTGTTCCGTAATGGTGGATTCCACACGAGCGGTAAATTGGGCGGGTATAATCGATCCAGGGGTGATTAAATTCACGGCGCATGGTGAGCCTCATAGTTCAATGGTAGAGCGTTGGCTGCGCAAAAGCCTTCCATACTGTGTGGGCTCGACTCCCACCGAGGCCGTGGATTTTTCACAACTGGGTCAACTGAAGTTCTTGCGTTCTCATGTTTTGGTAAGGGTTATCTTCAACTACAGGTAACTATATAGCCAATTTACGCAGTCGCAATATATGACCATGTTTTGTGGATATAAGAGAAACTGGCTTGAAATGTGAGTAGGCTATCGTTTTAAAGTTTTCGTTGCATGACAACGGCACTTAAAAATATATAATGACTCTAAAAAAGAAAATTCTAGGCTCTCTTTGATCCAAAAGAAAAGATGTGTTCCCTTATGTACTTCTTATCATTCAATTATAAAACAAAGCTCTTAATAAAGGTCGGAAATAAAGAAAACTCAGCTAAAAATATTTCGATAATGCGGGAATACGCCATTTAAAATTACATGAATACATTTGTTAAACCACACATTCTTGTGGCAGATAAAATCAAGTTGTATTTATGTGTCGATTTAAAATTACATAATAAAGGCTAATTAACATAGGAAGGAATAAACTGCCGTCGAAATACAAATTTTTAGAAAATCGTCCACATGCTTAAATGGGTGTGACAGTTTTGCATTTAGCAGAGCTTGATATATACAATAACTTAGTGATTTTATCTATAGCGAACTTAAGTGGGAAGAAAGCTTGCACAGCAACTTACATCGGATATTTTTGTAGTGAATCAGCAGGAAGGTGGAACTATTGTTAGAATTTGGGTGAGGAACTGCATGTGGGGAACCAGTCAAGAACATGAAGGTTTCCACTTGGTTTATAAATTAATATCTGATATGTATAATTTCCGATTTAGTTCTTTCATAAAGTTAAGTCGCGAAAGCTAAATCCTGCAGTTATGAAGCGGCACGTCCACCATGCATTTTGTTGCTACACAAGTTCGCACTACCAAAATATTTTCAGCAGGTAGAAATATTTTGATAGAGCAAAGTGGCTTTTGAGCAAAAAGCAAACTGCACGAAATTATATATCACAAGCAACACCTATATGTGCGAGGCTTAATATTTTTAATGCAGATTACTGTTCTTTCTAAGCGTGCTTTCTGCTCATAGGTAGGTGCTATGCTGAGTCTCAGACAGCTCACATAATGCTCGATTTCAGCTAAGTTAAATGAAACTAATTTGAAAATTAGCTGGGGGTGACAACTTCCCTACCACTGTGTTTTTTTCGCATACGCTATAGCCATAACAATCCTTCATTAATCCTACAAACTTAAAATTATTCAAGACTATTTTCCAGTCGCCACAGAAAGCGAAGCCGTCTTTAACTTGAATGAGCTGACAGTACTAGAAATGCACAAATATCTCTTGAGTTATTGCGGCCTTAACTGAACGCCTGTTACAGAGGTTAAGAATTTAATTATTGCAGATGATTAGTTTAGGAACAAGTAAGTTTCCGGAAAGCGCATTACCACGATAAAAGCGGGATCGGTCGTTTCCTCATCTACTAATCTACGATTCCTTAAAACTGGCATAAATATATGCAGCAGCGGGTTCTTATTCGCATTTGAGTCGTACACTTTATTAGGACATATACTCGTTGCTGTAATAGTATGAGGCTTTAATTAAAGTTTTGGGATCAACTGAAAGACATTAGACCTTGTAACTTACCACACTAACAGCCTAGGTACTAGCTAAAAGATCCAGACACGTGTTTTGCCGGTATTCTACCGCTGCTTAACGCAGCTGCGAGGGATCCGGCTCATCAGTGGGTCCCCCAGCTTTCCCTGTTTGCTTTCTGGTTGATATACCGGTTTCGAAAGTTCAGCTTTTTAATTTCCTGAGAAATTAATTTCTGTTCGCGGTATACATCAGTATATTTAAGGTTCATAGGCATAGACCGAAATTGTAAGTGCATATTTGGGTTGAAACCTGTCAACCACAGTGAACTATGCACTTGCTGCCGACAGACAGACTTTAGTAGTATATATTGATGTTGCAACTTACCATGCTAATTAAAAGGCCCAGACACGTGTTTTGCCGCTGCGAGGGGTCCGGCTCATCATCATCACCCAAATATACACTTAAAATTTCGGCCTATGTCTATATACCTTAAATATACTGATGTATACCGCGAACAGAAATTAACTTCTCAGGAAATTAAGAAGCTGAAATATTAGACCATCTACATAAGAGGAAAATATGCAATGCATTAAGGGTTTAAAAAACTGACGCGTCGAGTTTGCGAAGTTGTTCTAGTGCCAACCTATCACGGATACATTAACTAGTTCTGACGAAGGGATCGATAGTCTCCTCTTCCTGACTGAGATGACAAGGATTTTGTAGTCAGATCGGCTGTTATGATGCAGTCGAACCGTAGATATTTCGGATAAAAAGCTCGAAGTCGCATCTGCCAAGCATCGAAGCTCTCAACTGTATTATTCTACTTGTTGCCAAAAAAACTTTGAATTCGCGACCTCGGTGGATGTAGAACCCACACAGCAAAGAAGGCTTTTATGCAGCCAACGCTCTACAATTGAGCTGCGAGGCTCACAATGAGCTGTAAATTTAATCACATTTGGGTCGAGTTGCTTGCCCAACTTACTGCTCGTATGGAATCCATCAGTACGGATAAAGTAGGCTGACTGCCAGGCAGGAGTACCTAAGAAATCATCTAGGATCCACCTGATAGACTACTAAGCTAACCATAATTATTAGGGGTTTGACAGTTGTGACTGCATACGAGCAGTAAGTTGGGCCGGTAAAATTTATCAAAGTGTGATTAAATTCACGGCTCACGGTGAGCCACATAATCTAATGGTAGAACGTTGGCTGCGCAAAAGCCTTCCTTGCTGTGTGAGGTCGACTCCCACCGAGGCCGCGAATTGTTCTCAATTGGTTCAACTGAGTTAAGCAAATCTACCAAACCCCATAGCAAGTAAGTGAGCCTAGTAGTAATTCTGGTGGATTCTAGATGATTGTTTAGGAAATCCTGCCTAGGAAGTTAGCTTGCTGTTTCGTAATGGTGGATTCCCCACGAGCGGTAAATTGGGTTGACAAAATCGATCCAAGTGTGATTAAATTCACGGCGAACGGTGAGCCTCGTAGCTCAATGGTTGAGCGTTGGCTGCGCAAAAGCCTTGCCTGCTTTGTGGGTTCGAATTCCACAGAGGCTGCGAATTTTTCCCAATTGCGTCAACCGAATTAAGCCTCCCTAGCGAGTAAGACATAAACACATCTATATGATTTTCTTTGGGTTTGGAAAGGTTTATTTACGACTTCTGGGCTGATGATCCAAGAAAGAAAGCGGATAATTACCTAGCTGACCTTTTAAACGGGCGGTTCTACTGTGTATTATTAAGGCAGAAAAATAAATCAGAATTTTTCACAGGCGTCCTACGTAGCTGGCCTAGGCATAAATCAAATTTGTTCTTTTGTCACCATATTGCCGGTTGGTGGCTAACAGATTCAGGAAAAAGTGTTACTACCTACTGACTTCCTGGGTGGTCAATCGGCACAAGCTGCTTAGATAAACATAAATGTTGGCTACCCTTGCAGATTAACTGGCTGTCTGCCAGGTTCTGCTCTAGCTGGCCCTGAACCCTCTGGACCGTTTTTGTCCTCATAAATTAACACAGATGAGCCACCGGTCAGCCTCAATATTGTTCCCTGACAAAGTTTCCCGACGGTTTAAATCCACGGGAGTATCCACGGCCCAGGTTATAGTTTAGCCTCGGATGATGCAAGTTACTTACCTTCTTACTTCAACCTCAGCAGTTTACTATCTCCTGCATGCATGAGAGTTTTAACTAAACAGAATTATCGGAAGCAAACTTCAGACTTGGTTATACAAAAAACTCTGCTCTAACTCTTGATCCGAAATAAACCACTGAGACTGTTCGCACTGTTAACGTCCGATGAGCAACTCATATAGGCGAAAGCACTTTGAAGATTAAGCAACTCACATAGGAGGAATACACTTAAAATGCCTTTCTGACGACCCTACTTATCCGGCTGAGGTATCACTACCATAAACAAAAAACAAAATAACCGCGTTGGGCTTAATGGAATTGAGGATGATGTCAGCCTGAGGCCTACTGTCATTTCGGCAGATGGAGAGCCAGACGAACCCTTTAACCAACTAGCTATCTCTCAAGTCACAACAGTTTTCTATCACGTGTTGCATAAACGGGGCATAAATCGACACTAAAGCCGTCTCACCAACCAAAGAACATAAAAGGGACAAGACAACGAAGGCCTAGGATAATCGATAAAAACGTGCCTGGCTGGCTCGAAAGTGAGGTAGCATGCACGCATGTTATGTGCGCATAACAGGTCCGACAACAGATCCAGTCGTTTTGAACGTTAACTAGACATTAATACTGTCTCATGGATATTTTCGCCCCATTGGATTTTATTTCACCTTTTCGTTTTGTATTTCAGTTGGCACCAAGTAGTCCATAGTTTTCTTTAATTGTATTTATTTGAAAGTTTCAACATATCTTTTCTGATCGTTTTGCACGTGCGAAAGTCGGGTGCATCGATGTGTGAAAAAAAGGGTTCGATAAAAATAGCATTCTGCGTCGAAAGTAACGTATTTTATTTTGCGTTATTTGCTAACTTCAAGAAGATTACATGACCCGAATGGCTAGCTTATTCGGATGATTCCAACCAGTAACAATTACCTAACTGTCTGGGGCCAGTAAACTATGGTGACAGTTAATTTGGTCTACCTCCAGTTCCGTGGTTATTTTTAGCTTTACTAGTTTTACCTTGGGTTTAGTTTGGTTTTTAGTTTTTTAGCTGGTTTATTACTTTTATTTTAGTTTTATTTTTAGTTAAGTTAGATATCACAAAGGTTGGATACATTTGCTTACATAACTACTATATACTAAACTAAGATAAGCTCAACTGGACAAAACTAACTAAACTAAAACTAAACCATAGTAAATCTAAAATTGGGTTAGTAAAATAAATAAAAAACTAAAAAATAACTATGCAAACTAATACACCAGTCCTATAAGACAGAAGACTGGGACCAGGGTTATTTGAGGCGGCAGACCAAATTTATCGTTACCGAAAATGTAATGCTCGTCATTTAAAACTAGATTGAATTGAGTATAGCTCCAATTAATGGTTACTGACTGTTTTCACAGAAGAACATCTTAGTGCACAGGGCACGCATATTAGAATACCTTGCGGTTAAGCCTGTTTTGACTAGGCTTTCGCTGATGATGGTTATGAACTTCCAACTCTGTGCATAATTATGTAACTACTTGAGTGGGTTTAAAAGACAGCAGTCTTACCCTCAAAGCTGCACTCAGCATAGGTCACACATATTAGTCACTGAGGTCTGATGATTGACTCGGTGGTTGCTGCTTCTTATTGACACAAAAGTGACTCGAGCATTTCACCGACATATTGAATTATGGTAGAAATGAACTCAGCGAGCTGGTTAAGGAACAAGAATGTGCCTTGGTGCCCTTGAGCTCACTATAGAGCCCGCGCAAGCAGTCACATAGCAACTTGTGAAGTATGTTTAAATGGAACCGAAGAAGACAAGGGAGAAAGGAATGGCCATTACCGGATTATTAGAGGTCATCAGTCGGTCATACTCTATCCAAAGTACATCCTTGCCTTTTATTGAAATGCACCCATGTCCTTTTGTAAGAAAAAAAGCTCAAGGGAATTTTAATTGGCTTACTTCTCACAGGTTTCTCCCTCGGTTATGTAGCTCGAAAAGCATAATACAATTTTCTCCTTTTATGCATGTTTTCTCGGCTAAGGGTGGTAACCTGTTATCCGAGTTCTTGTATACTTTGAATACAGAACGCGCATATAAAATAACGAAAAAGAGGGAAACCTTTACTTGCTCAGTTCCACTATTTACTGACATTCGGTGGGTCCGGCCCAACGCAATCTAAATGACTTAAACATTTTTATAGAGTAAATGGGCTAACTCATGAAATCCAATGGTGTTTACAAAAAACTCCCTGTTACGCAAAGTAGCCCAAGCTGCGGCCCCAAACTCTTACAGCAATAAAGTAATGATCGCTCTTCAAACTAGGGCATATTGCGATTTATCATGTAATATTACGTTGTTCAGAAATAACGGCTTTTTTAACTGATTAGAAAATTCCGAAAAGGTGAACATCGGGTGTACTAGGTAAACTTAAGTTTTAAATGTGGAGTAAAACAGTTCATGCAAAACACTGGACTGACTTCCGCTCAGTAAGTAGAAGGCCATTTGCTGACGACCATGCTGGGATGTAGTCCAGGCCATCCTTCAGTACTTGGAGATGTGACTGACTTTTGAGAGGATGGCCAACAACCATATCATCAGCATATTTAACAAACAAACATTCGTTTGGCGATCATGAGTCGTCAGTGTGCAATGTAATGTATGGTTGTTACCGAACAGCCCAAAGTTCGAGTATGTATTCCAAAACAGTTTAATGAAAATTGCTAGGTGTTTCTTCCGTTTATACATTGCTTGAGTTACGTTGAACCAAGGCAACCAAACTTTTGATTGGTTTTATTGATTGAGAGGTCAGAAGAGTAAGATATTTCGTAAGATCACGTGCGGACATGCCGGACAGTGACTAATAAATTTAAATGGAATTGTCAGGTACAATCGTAAACGTACCTCTTTTTTTACACTAATGAACAAAATCCAAAACCGCCAATGTGTGCTAAATCCTCCATTCAAATTTGACCTTCGAATTTCATCAGATTTACAATCTCCTCTGCATTATATTTTCTCAGGTTCGCCACTGTTTCCGGGAGAAGACGAGCTAGACCAATTAGCCTGCATCATGGAAGTCCAGGGAATGCCTCCACAGAAATTACTAGATCAGAGCCGCCGCCTCAAACACTTTTTCTCCACCACTCACGGCTGTCCCCGATATTGCATGGAAGTGGACGAGAACGGTCGCGTCATTTTGCGACCAGGCAAAACGAAGCGGGGCAAAATTAGAAACATTCCCGGCTCCCGCAGTCTTGTGTCCGCCCTGAAAGGCTGTGAGGACCCCGTC